>JBBBDQ010001202.1:1002500-1090000 GCA_037127315.1 Ascarosepion bandense
AATGAGATCGAATTGAGCCACGTTCAGAAAGATGCAGAGTGAGTATTCGAGTCAGTTTCATAGTGGTATGCCCGATATAATTATTTACGAAATTAGCACACACACACACACACACACACACACACACATATATATATATATATAATGTATATGCGCTATTTACGAAATTAGTACATATATATATATATATATATATATGTAATGATATACGCGCTAAAAAGTCTGCCTTCTTCCATCAAACGCTCGTAGCCCGGAGGTGGAGTCGCCGACTGGCACCAATTCGGTTGGGTTTCAATCCTGGGTAAAGAAGCAATCGGAGTCTAACCGTGTTGATGAGCTGTGATGCAGCGAACCGGATCTGTCTGCGGATGACAATATATATATATATATATATACGGTATATGTTTATACCTCTGTGATGCAATCTCTGATACTAATAAAAAACCTAGTACATATATTGGTTTTACTACAACCACGCTCTCCCGTAGACTTACATGTCATCTTTCTGATCAGAGTACTATTAAACAAAATTTCTCTGAAAAACATGAACATGTGGGTAATATCAGACAGATTTTGGTCAACAATACGGTGATCCTTACTCATACACACAGTAAGAGGAACCTGCAGATATTGGAGGCCATGTACGTCAAATCTAAACAACCAACACTGAATAAAATCAACTTTAAAACCGGAAATAACATATTACATTGCATTTGACAATATGGTTTTGTTGTCATTTCGCGCTATCCCGCGGTGTGACATCATAAAACCGCATCGCAAATTTAAAAACTGCGTTTATTATTTTTGGTAACTATTGCCGTTGCCAAGCGGAGTTTTATGTCAACACAAAATAAAATCGTCGGTGATGGTGGATTTTATAATATTTCAGTTTAAACAACCTCTCTGAAGATGGCTCATGTGAGCCGAAAGCTTAGAAGAAAATCAATAAATAGTTATCCAAATGAATTTTTGTCTTTATTTTCAACTGAAATTAAAGCCAAAATACGACGTTTAGAACGGCTCATGATTAAACATAATAGAGATTCATTGTCTCTTATATTTAACAGCATATGTTTAGAAAATTACTTGCTGCCTCGATATATATATATATATATATATATATATATATATATATATATAATAATAATAATAATAATAATAATAATAATAATAATAATAATAATATACATTCTATTAAAAATAGTCTAGATAAATCCTGATTGTGATTTGAATTAATGTGAATTAATTTACATTAATTTAATTTAAAAAGGTGTTTATTTTGGTAAAAGTCTGGAATGTGCTGTTAATATCATTTTACAGTAAAAGAATTTTATATTTGTTTTTTATTTTTATAATTTTTATATCTATAAGTATATTTTTTTAATATTCTTTTTTCTTCGTTTTTATTAGAGTGAATATTATTATTATTATTATCATTATTATTATTATAATCATTATTATTAATGTCTTAGATAATTTTGTTTGATATATATATATATATATATATATATTAGTCATCCACATACAAGCCTGTTTCGCTGTATCACAGCTCATCAGTGTGGCTAGACGCATATATATATATATATATATATATATATATATATATATATATATATCATTATTATTTTTATTATTATATTTTTATTATGATTATCCATTATTAGTAGTAGCATTATTTAAGATGTTTTATTAAGATTGTATTTTAGTATTTTATTTATTTTTTCTGACTAGGAGTTATTATTTTAACTATATTTATAATAAATTACTATTAGTGGTTATATTGTAAGTTATATTAGGACGTATGATTTACGATTTATTTTCCCCCATAAATACACCCCATAGTCGGTATATTTAAGAGTAAATTCCATGTTGCGTTTCTAAAAATGACTATTAGTGTAATGGACGTCGATTTCCACTTAGGACGCTTATTTTAAATTATTTTAATTTCCTGTCATTCTTGCTCTCTTTCTTTTTCTTTCTTTCTCTCTCTCTCTATATATATCTAAACTTATTTATAAATGGAACTTTATCTGTGTGTGTGTGTGTGTGTGTGTCCGTTACCTATAGACTCCGAAACGGCTGAACCGATTTTCTTGAAAATTTACACAGTTGTACTATAAGCGTCTGCGAGTGTTCTTAGCTAGGTTTTGTGTTGAGGTAACCCCGATAAATATCGAAAATCGATAATCGAGAAAATCGGGTTATAGAAGGAGTGGTCCGATTTTAATCAAATTTGAGACATAAAAAACGATATTAAGAAGTTTCAAGGTTGCAGTTCTTACAATAATGCAGAAAATCGATAATATATATATATATATATATATATATATATATATATAAATGCAAGATGTTTGTGTGTGTGTCTGTTTATGTTTATCTGCCTGTATGTCTGTATTTTTTTCAGCTTTTTTATTTAATTTTTTCTTCGGGTTTGGCTCTAAGTAGGTATAATTATAGTTTTTAGTCAAGCCATGATACCATTTACTCAGAGGACTTATTTAGCCTTCAAAATTGTTCATACCAGGAAATCAAAATTTGACTTACATCTACTCATTTTTCTTTCAGTCTACGGTTTCGCTTTAACTGGAAACAACTATTGCTTTTTAGTCTTTCGTGCCAACGTCCAAAGAGTCTGAGCTCCAGGACGATGGATTAGTTTTAAAGCTTTCATTACACCCGAGAAATACCTGGCTATACTGCTAGTATGTATATAGATATATCATAGAGAAAAATACAATTATAACTAAATTTATATTTGTTTTTTGTTTAAAATTAATTTAATTACATTGCAACACGAAATTTCTATGTTTCGATGTTTTAACTCGTCATCAGGCAATGTTGATTTATTGTTGTGAAAATGATTTACATTTGAATGCATAAAACAATACGTATGTTATTTAAAAAGTTGATATGGATGGGAGAAGAGAGAAGAATTTATGTGTGTTTAATTTAGCTGATCAAAATGCAGTTGAGGATTATACCAGATGATTTTCCTGTTTCTATTCACACTACCTGAACAGAGACTGTCGTTTCAATGTCGAAACAAAATGTACACTTTGTAGTGGATAATAATTTGTACATGTTGTAAACTATAATTTCTAATAAATATTCATATATATATATATATATATATATATATATATATATATATATATATATATATATATTGATTGATTGATTGATTGATTTTTGGGCCTAATAGGGTTAGACCAGTAAACATTTGTATTAAAAAGTGTTCTATACAATTATATTGTAGAACTTTTGAATATTTTGCATTTATAAACGAGTTATTTTGCTACAAACAAACAAACAAACAAACAAACAAACAAACAAACAAACAAACAAACAAGTGAATCTTATCACCCCACACAATATGAAATGAAATCTGATTAAAAAATATACTTGGTGATCTCACCTCGTCAAATAAGACAGTTCTCAGACAGCTCGACCAGAAAACACGAAACTGTGAATTCTAATCTTGGATAGAGACGAAACACACACACACACACACACACACACACACACACACACACACACACACACGTATATATATATATATATATATATATATATATATATATATATATATGCCTGCTTCCACCGAACGCCCATAGCCCAGGGGTAGAGTCGCCGACTGACGCCATTTCAATCCTGGGTAAGAAAGCAATCGGAGTTTAACCGTACTGATGAGCTGTGATTCGGCGAAACAGATCTGTCTGCGGATGACAATATTTACGCTCTCACACCCTGATTGAGCGCTCGGGAAAAACAGTAGACTTTGATAGTAGCTACTCTGACATGTACGCATCACTCATTCAGTGAAATGAATTAGAGCGCTCTAGCTATTGGGCGCGTATAATGATATGCGCTAAAAAGTCTGCCCATAGCCCAGGGGTAGAGTCGCCGACTGACGCCATTTCGGTCGGGTTTCAATCCTGGGTAAAAAAAGCAATCGGAGTCTAACCGTACTGATGAGCTGTGATACGGCGAAACAGATCTGTCTGCGGATGATAATATATATATATATATATATATATATATATGTTCAAAAGTAGGTGCAGCGTCTGATTCCCATGACCTTTATTTGCAACAACATAGACCTCCTACACATTATTCAAAAACAGTTTATGAGTATATTGAAACATTTCCTGACAAATGAATTGGCTAAAGAGGTCCAATTGATTGACCAGCATGTTCACCTTATTGACCTCAATGGATTTCTTCTTTTTGGGAAGTACTCAAGGACAAAGTTCATAGTCGAAAACCAAGAAGTGTTGGAGATTTGAAAAATTCCATAAGAGATATGCATTTCACTAAATTAATACAAAAAGAGTCAGTTAAGTGCCATACGTGAAACACGCTTGGGCGATCATGTCTCGAAATAGACATGACTGACTGGGCAGAAGATTATCCCGCAGTAGGTTGCCATTGCTTTCTGCGGTAGACTGGTTGCCTACCAAGGCTATAGAACCCAATCTGCCCTGTTATTTAACCCAAAACTGGAAGGAAGAGACGGATTGATACCTTTCCCAAGGGTATTTGCGCGTAAGTGAATGCAATGAATTCAACTGGAATTTGAACTCGGCTCTCCGATTTTTCGTTCCGAGCCGATATCCACTGCACCACAACGCACATCCAATACAAAAAAAGACTTGTGCAAAAATGTTTGTGGAAGAAAGCATGACAAGTAGACTTCAAAGCTGTGCAAATTGTGAAGGGCGACAGTTTAAGCACCTGAGTTTAAAATTTTTAAGCGCTTTGGTATTATTGTACACAATGAAATTTAATTGCCAATGTAATAATTCTATTAGTAAATATAATTGTATATGTAATCTCAAAATAAATATTATTTACTGCCCACCTACTTTTGTAAAACCCTGCACACACACACACACACACACACAGACACACACACACACACACACACACACACACACACACACACACAGAGAAAGAGACGAGTGAGAGGAAAACAAACACAGATAGTCTAGATATATAGATAGAAGAGTAAGAAATAGATAATGAGAGAAAAACTAGAAAGATGGAGGGAGAAAATAGAGGGAGAATAAATAGTGAGAGAGAATAGAGAGGGAGAGAAACAATAAACTGTTTGAAAGAGAGAAATAGAGAGAGAAAGAGAGAGATTGTGAGAAAATAGATAGATCGATAGAGCGAGAGAGAGAGAGTGAGAGATTGTTGAGAGATTTTGTTGAAAGAGAGAGAAAGTAGTAAAGAGAGAGAGAAAGAGCTGGGGAGAGGGAAAGTTAGCTATAGAGAGAAAGGTGACCTATTGAGAAAAAGAAAATTGGAAGCGACTCTGAAACAATAAACGACTGAAGGTAATAGAAAGTCAAATGATATGAAGATTAAACACAAAATTCTTATATCGACCATCAAAAAAAATAAAAAATAAAAATAAATAAATAAATAAGCAACTGCAGAATCCGAGGTTTAAAAAAACGACCCATTTTCTTCCCACACTTGATTTTTTACCCTTATCTCTTTTTTCTTTCCTAAAATCTAACAGTTTCCAAAGGCTCCCGTTTCTGGATTGGTAACTAAAATCTTACTCCATATTCTCCACCATCTTGTCTTTCCCGGTCACCCTTGATCTCAGATGTCTAGCTTGACCCCTGACCGAAGTTCTTCTTTTGTTTCTTTCCCATCAACTAATACTCTGCCTGTCCCACGTTACTCTTCACGAAGCCTGCTTTCTTGGTTTCTTTCCCCATTGTGGTTACCCCGTAACCACGATTGCCGCCAAATGTTCTGCAGCAATGGCGTCTGCTTCTAGCAAAATGGCGGCTTCCAGCTCTTCGACATTAATGTCACCGAATCTCCGGCGACGTTACCGGCGCCACTCGCCTCGAATTTCTATTGAGGGTTGCAGTTGGTTGCCAACCTTATCTGGCTGTTTCATCCGAAACTTGGCCCTTTTTGGTATCGCCCTCTGACCAGTCCCGAGATCTCTGACTCTTCTTTAACATTCCTATTAGTTTTCGTTCGAAGTATTTTCAATATCGGGCTTCCGTAGCTGTCAGTTGGAGTTTTAAACTGGTGACCGGGGTTCGTGTGAGGATGGCAACCGTAGAAAGAAAGCATATTGGCAAATTTTCACACACACACACACACACACACACACACACACACACACACACACACACACACACACACACACGAATTATTTCCCTTATAATAAACTTAATATTATTTTCCCATTTCATATCATATCACAATATTTTCTCTTTTATTTTAATATTTTCTTTTGTGCAATCTCATTGATTTGTTCACAGAGAAATAATTTTAATTCCATTACCCGTTATATTTTCAAACTAACACCAGCGTTTCTAAGTGGTAAAAGTGCTATGGTAACAATCTTTCTTTAACCTATTTTGGTTGACCTGGTGATGTTTTCACTGAACGGAACATTAAAAGCATAATTTCAAAAATCAACATTCAACTGTTTTTGACAAATTCCATCTTACATCTGTCAGTCAGTTAAGTTCCATACGTGATACACGCTTGGTCGATCATGTCTCTTTCGAGACATGACTGACTGGGCAGAAGGTTATTCCGCAGTAGGTTGCCATTACTTTCTGCGGTTGCCAACCAAAGCTATAGAACCAAATCTGTCCTGTTATTTAACCCATAACTGGAGGGAAGAGACGGATTAACATATTTCCCAAGAGTATTTGTGCGTAAGTGAATGCAAGGAATACTACTGGAATTCGAACTTACATATTTTGATGTAATAATTTATTTTGCCCATATCATATTCACACACACACACACACACACACACACACACACACACACACACACACACACATATATATATTAATTGGATTAGATAGACTAAAGTATCGCCCGGTTTGACACTCCACCCACGTCTATTGAACAGGTGAAGAGTCTCATCCCTTGTTCCCTGTTTAGGATGCGGTTTCCGGTTTTCTCTTTTCCAATCTTCTCGCTTTGTTTTTTTTTTTTCAATTGGAGTAGATAGATCTATCTATCGCCCGGTTCACACTCCACCCATGTCTATTGAATAGGTTAAAAGGCTCATCCCTTGTTCCCTGTTTAGGAGGTGGTTTCCGGCTTTCTCTTTTCCAATCTTTTCATTCTTACGTAGCCCCCTGCACATCAGTGGCGTTACAGCCTTGCTCGGGGTGATACGATTAAAATATATATATATATAAGTATACTTAGTGAGCCAACAAACCTACCACCAAGGTTTCACCTAAGCGGATCGTCAGGGAAAAGCTTACCCTGACGATCCGTTTAGGTGAAACCTTGGTGGTAGGTTTGTTGGCTCACTAGGTATACTTTACTTATTCTGCTCTACATAAGTATTGAGCGCTTTTTTCTTAGTTGCTTACTCGTCTCGGGTTTTTTTCTTTGGGCTCCGTACTGGCTCGGTCTGAATTCCTTTGGCTGATGTTCATGTGCTTAACTCCTTTTTTTCTATAACCATTTTTCCTTCCACGTAGATCCGCGGAGAGTTTTTCGACACGAGTATAGTTATAAGTTTGTCTTGATATAAATATATATATATAAATATATAAAACAAGATATTTTACAAGATATATCATTCATTTTTAAAAATTAAATTGCGTCACTTAGGATCCCCTATAATTACCATAACCTGATGAATATTTGTGAGCGTTTCTTAAAGTTAAAAATTTAGGAAAAATGACAGCATTTTAACTTTTTTTTTCATAAATACTTGTTTCAAAATAAAATCTTTATATTTTTCTTGATAAAATTGAAACGCATCGACTAAGATAAGTTTTTCTTTTATTTATATATATCCGAGTGAATACAGAACGAGGAAAGAATTCTTACAACGTCCAAAACATTAATTTAAAACAGTGCTCGATATATAATATATAGAGCTGTGAATATTTATTATAAATCATATTTTAGAACATGTACATAATTATTCTATATATATGCGCTACAAAGGTACGTTCGTTTCGACATTGTAACTTCAATGTCTCATCAGGCGGTGTGCCAAGTAATGGAAATCCTCCTTTCTTTTATTTATTTACTTTAGTTTGAGGTGTTGGTGGGGGTTAGTGATGGGGGAATAAGTCTCTGACCGTTGGAATTTTTGGAGAGAGTGTTTTTTAAGTGGTTGATTAATGAGTGTCTTTGATTTCTAGACAGTTGCAAGTTTTTATTATCTAGTGACTAGACTATATCTTTATGGATTTCTTAGAAGAGCCGGTAGTGGTTGGCACGGATATTTTTTATTTAAGCAGAGTTTTTATAATTAATGTAAATTTGTATATTTAATCTTAACTTTGGATTTAGGGAAAATGTTTTTTCTATTAAATTTTAAATTTTTAATTATTAATTAGATCATAGTTTGGAAACCGTTCTTTCTGTTAAATTTTTAATTCTAAATTTCTGTTCTTATATCTAGTCATTTGTGTATGTGGTGGGGGTTTATTGGTAGGGGAAAAATACGCTGATTGACCTTTAGAATTTTGGTGTGGGGAGTGTAAGTTTTTTTTATATATATCTCTAGTGAGTATTCAGTGCAAAATAATTTTCGTAAATAATCTAAATTTGTATATTTAATGATAATTTTGGAATCAGAAAGTCGATTTTTTTCAGTTAAATTTTAAATCTTAATTAGATCACAGTTTGGAAACCGATTTTTTCGATTAAATTTCAAATTTTAATTATATCACTGTTAGTGGTAAAATTTAATATAAGAGGTAAATTCTAATGTTAGGGTTATTTAGGAACTAGATAAACGCAGGTAATAAGTGCTTAATAAGTAGACTTTAATGTAGGGGAAAAGTAGAATGTTTGTATTTGAGGGAATAGGTGGATTGAATTAGAGCACTCTGGCTATTGGGTGTGTATAATGATAGTATACACGCAAAAAAGTCTGCCTTCTTCTTTTCGCCCAGAGGTAGAATTGCTGACTGACGCTAATTCGGTCGGGTTTCAATCCTGGGTTTAAAGCAATCGGAGTCTAACCGTACTGATGAGCTGTGATACGGATGTATGCGGATATATATATATATATATATATATATATATATATATATATATATATATATATATATATAAAATCTTTGATGAAGTGAATTTATATCATTGAAATGATCATTCGATATATGTAAATTTCAAAGTTTTAACATTAATTTCGAACACCTAATGTTAATAGGATCTTCCTTGGGATTTTACCTACATGCCACTCCCTTTTGGAATTTATTGGACCATTAATATTATTAATATAAAATTAAAATAGAGATCAGCATTATTAATCGACTATTAGATTCACTTCATTTATATTGCGAATTTTAAAGCCTAAGTTTAATAAAACAATAGATTTTGATTATTATAAAGTTATTTAGATATTAAACGAGGAAAAGATATGGCAATTTCAAATAAGAAATTACTTTATTTCGATTAATCGGCACTGTCTATGTAATAATGCCTCTCTGATTAAGGGTATTTGGCTAGTTTTGAAACTTTTAAAACTTCAACTTGAAAAAAAATCTCCTCACGAAACAAAATGGCTACTTATGTAGTGATATTATAACATTTATGTTATAAATTCTCTCTCTCTCTCTCTCTCTCTCTCTCTCTCTCTATATATATATATATATATATATATATATATATATATATATATATATAGATAATCTTTTTGTTATCAGTGTATATAATAAAATATAGTTGACTGCAACACAAAGATGTTGAGTTTCTTATTAGCACATCAGTACTCCTAATCAGGGTTCTACCTGATGAGGTGCTAACAAGTAGTTCCGAAACGCAACAGCTCTTGAAATGCTGTCGACTATGTTTTATTATAAACACTCATAACAAAAATATTGCTACAGATATTGCTCTACTAAATATCGAGAGCTCTTCAGAAAAGAAAATTGTAACACATTTGGATGAATAAAGTTTTTGTTTTCCACCGTTGCTGATGAAGCGAGAATTTTCTCGCTGACATGGCCATTCAACGAAATTAAATTTCGAAAATTTGTATAATTTTTATATATTTATCTCTGTAAATAGAACATACTATTTACATCCAGCCCTCCACTTTGATCAATTTTAATATTAATAGGATATGGTTGTTGGGATTTACCTATTTGGTCTTCCCTTTAGATTTAAAATAATATATATATATATTACCGGGCATAATTATTAGGCCACCCCAGTGTTTCAAAAGAAATGATGTATTTCATACTATTTTTTTAGTATTTATTGCCAAATTAATAATTGTAAATGAAAATAGAATGTTTTTTTGTTAATACTGCACAATAACATGTGCATCAAATGAATTTATAAATATTTAATAATTACCTATATTCCAGTTTCATCAATGAAAGAATGAAGAAAATTTAGTGTGATTCAGAAGAGTTCATCTTTGCTTCCTTGCCTTGTAAAATTTTCCAAAGTAATAATAACAAAAGAATAATTCTATCTTCATTTAGCAATAAATACTAAAAATAGTATGAAATACATCATTTCTTTTTAAAAAACTAACGTGGCCTAATATTTATGGCCGGTAGTGTGTGTGTGTGTGTGTGTGTGTGTGTGTGTGTGTGTGTGTGTGTGTGTGTGTGTGTATATAATTTCTTTTTAAAAACTAGAGTTGAATAATATTTATGGCCGGTAGTGTGTATATATATATATATATATATATATATATATATATATATATATATATATACCCTCGCTAGTATAATAAATCCCAGGGTGTATTTGTGTATGCATATATATATATATGTATTCCGCTCAAATATTTTGTCGTCATTTTTCAAGGTAGAGGTACACTTGTTTGTATTGTGTATATATATATATATATATATATATATATATATATATATATATTACACCATCATGCCTCCAAACACACCTATACTACCAGCCATAATTATTAGGCCACCCCAGTGTTTTAAAAACAATGATGTATTTCATACAATTTTTTAATATTTATAGCCAAGTCAATAATTGTAAATGAAAATAGAATGGTTCTTTTGGTAATACTGCACAAAAACATGTGCATCAAATGAATTTATAAATATTTAATAATTACCTATATTGCAGTTTCATCAATGAAAGAATGAAGAAAATTTAAGGTGATTCAGACGAGTTCATCTTTGCTTCCTTGCCTTGTAAGATTTTCCAAAGTAATAATAACAAAAGTCCCATTTTTGGCAATGAATACTAAAATAGTATGAGATACATCATTTCTTAAAAATAACAAACTGTGGTGGCCTAATAATTATGGCCGGTAGTATATATATATATATATATATATATATATATATATATATATATATATATATATATATATAAAATTAAACTGAAGAAGTTTGTTACTTAGCTGAGCAGTGTTATTTCGGGCGTGCCGACTTCGAAGTTTTGTCAGGGTATTATTGAAATATCTTCACTCTTCAAGGTCATTTGCTTTTTACTGCTGTTTCCCACTTTTTCGTATTTAGAGGAAGTTTGGTGTAATTTGATATCACCTTGATATTAAAACTTCTAACTCAGTATGACCGATATAACACTGTTAAGCTAAATGATAAACTTCTCCTTGTCATTTCTATCGAGCACTTTATGATCACCCAAAATCTGCTTGCCTAAAATGCCTTTCCTCCTACCGAATCTACTGAAAAGAAAAAAACAACAATTTTACATCATTTCAATTTAGCATATATATATATATATATATATATATATATATATATATATATATATATATATTAATAATAATAATAATAATAATAATAATTATTAAACCGACTCTGCGTGTATTCTAATCTCAAAATTTTATAGAAGGGACTTTCTAAGACCATGAATGACCAGCAGAATCTAAATCCGTTATTGCCCTCGGCTATAAAGCTTTGGGCAAAGAGGGGGAAAAAAGAAAACTGCGTGGGACCGACAATACATACGGTTCCTCCCAGTAAAAAGAAAAAAAACCCTCTAACGGAACAAACCAGAAAAGAAAAGTGCTCGATACACACAACCGAAAAGTATTTAACTAGAAGGCAGTAACGCAGAGCAAACACACTAACAAAATAGCAAGATCGCCAAGACCTACCGCGGTTTCGCACAACGGCTCGTCAGGGCCGTTGTGCGAAACCGCGGTAGGTCTTGGCGATCTTGCTATTTTGTTAGTATATATATATATATATATATATATATATATATATGCAATGAATTATTTTGAATATTATTTTTACCGATACTCGTATTTAAGTAGATATTCTCTTTTTAATTAAACAGTATTTTTATATTTATATCTACCGGCCTGATTATTTCACGATAAATTTTTATGACGAAAATGTGTGCTATCCAGCAGGATATTTTCGTCATAAAAATTTATCGTGAAATAATCAGGCCGGTAGATATAAACATAAAATACTGTTTAATTAAAAACAGAATATCTACTTAAATACAAGTATCGGTAAAAATAATGTTCAAAATAATTCATTACAAATTGTCGGTTGCTTATAACCAAGTTTCGTTAAATTTCGTTAATTTCCGTAACATGTTTACACACACACACACACACACACACACACACACACACACACACACACACACACACACACACATATATATATATATATATATATATATATATATATAAATGAGATTATAACTATACTAGTGACGAAAAACCTTCCTTGAATCTACGAAGAAGGGAAAAAACGGTTTTAAAAAAGAAAGAGCTAAGTACATGAACATCCGTCAAAAGGGTTCGGACCGAGTCAGCACTTAGCCCAAAGAAAAAACCCCGATACGAGTAATCAACTAACAAAAAGCGCTCAATACTTAGGTAGAGAGAACTAAGTAAAGAATATCTAGTGAGCCAGACAGACCTACCTATATATATAATCATGTTTCGTTATAAACAACCAACTAGGAAGATTTTATTAATTTGGGATTTAATTTTTGCCTTATTCTTACATGTTTCTTTTTTTGCTGAAGATCAGTTAGTTAAGTGCCATACGTGATACAAACTTGGGCGATCATGTCTCGAAAGCGACATGACTGACTGGGCAGAAGATTATCCAGCACTAGGTTGCCATTGCTTTCTGCAGTAGACTGGTTGCCAGCCAAGGCTATAGAACTCAATCTGTCCTGTTATTTAACCCATAACTGGAATAAAGAGACGGATTAATACCTTTCCCAAGGGTATTTGTGCGTAAGTGAATGCAAGGAATTCAGCTGGTATTCGAACTCGGCTCTCCGATTCCTCGTTCCGAGTCAATATCCACTGCACCACAACCCACATAAGGAATGTAAAAATGCTCCATAATTTTCGACTTTCCAAGCGCTTTCAGCCTCTTCGCAGGCCATTTTCATGGATGTTATTTTTTCGGTGTTTTTATGTTCACATGTAATGTATTTTTTTGTTTTTTTTGCTTTTTTTTGTTTTTTTTTGTTTTTTGAAAAGGAAAGTTTTTTTTTAAAACTGTCACGTGATGCGCTCAGCGAGTATCGTGCGAGCATCTGTCTATTTTGTTTTTTTAACTTTCAAAACTTAATTTCCTCTCTTAGATAGTGTAAGGTCGACCGTAGGAGAAAATTGTTTGATACATAGTGCCTCACTTATATCGAGGTGCCCTTGATATTGGAATTTAAATAGTATTTTTGTATTTTCAACCAAAATTTTTCTTAAACATTCTTGTAAGTTATAGGTTAATGAATGCTTTTTTTTATTTCACCATTATTACTAGATAGGTGGCACGTAAGGCGTCTACTCAAGGAAGTGGTAGTATGGCCAGTATATGTATTTGATTTATAACAAGAAACAATATTGCAGAGAGCATTGAAATTCATGCATTATATTTGACATTGCTAATTTAGATTTGATAGGGCTATTATTATTAGAAACAACAAGATTTGCTGTATTCCATTTCTATAATATAAATTTTACATATTTTTGAGTAATTACTGCAGAAATATGGTGTTTAATAATTTTTCGTATAGAAAATTCGCCCTGTTTAAAATTAATGTGCATTAAGCTTTTTTTTCTTTTTTTTTTTTTTTAATCATTTTACCCCAAGCAAGGCATTCCACTGCCACTATTGCGCAGGGGGTTACAAAGGGGAAGGTGCTGAGAAAGAGTGGTTATATATAGGAAATATTAGAAGGAGGGTGATAGACGAGTAAGGATGTAGATGGGAAGAGTGTTTGAGAGAATGGGTGCGAGTTCGTGCGTTAGGAGTTGTCTATTGACCTAACATTTAAACTCCTGGTGATTGTAGCTGTCGGGGAAGCAAGTATGTGGAAGGTATGTGGAAGGCAAGTATGTGTATATATTTTCTCGCACTTTCCACAGGCGGGAAGTGCGAGAAAAGAAGCTGTTAAAGCAGAAATTGCAGTTACATTTTATCGGTTTAACCCTCTAGGGCCATTCGTATCATATTTGATACAGTATTTCCCTATAAGGAAACATTTGGTATTTCCCTATAAGGAAACATTTGGGATTCATTGACTGAGCAGTCAGTACTGCTTTCATTTGAAATTTATAAAATATTTCTCTTAAAAAATTTTTCAGGAAAATATTTCTTTCAAGACTTGTTTTCATACTGTATCAAATATGATACGAATGGCTCTAGAGGGTTAACTGTAAATGGGTGGGACCTAGTTGCTAATCTAGTTGCTCGTGTAAATTCATACCTAGGGGGCACCAGTGATCTAAGTTCATCGGTTCAGAAGCCGTGAAAGTATTTATAGAAGAGGCACGGGGAAGCCACGTCACGCCGGTGAGAGAGTGATTGCAGGCGGTCTGCCAAGTCGGTATCGATCACATTACAGATTCTCCGTTGGATTTTGTCAAGAACCCCGAGGTGAATAGCAGGGGCACCCGACCAGATGTGGCAGCAGTGTTTAATACACGGGCGGATGGTTAAAATATGTTGTTTCTTTGCTCGTTATTCTAATGTTTATGTCATGTACTTTTTGTGAGAACAATCATATTTCTTTATCAATGATGTAGTTGGGAAAATAGTTGTTGACTAATGTTTGTTTTATGTGTTTTAGTTCGCTCAAAAAATTCTTTGTGATGAGGAGTTTTCAGGTGCTCTATTTAAGAAGCTCGCTATTACTGCCATTCTATATCTTTCTAGGCATTCTATAGCTTAGAAGACAAGAATTCTTACTGGTGGGCTTTTATACAGGTAAGTGAAAAACTCTTTGGTTTTTAACTCTATATTAACTACAAAGAATGGGATTTTGTTATTGTCCATAAGTTCATAAGTAAATTTCAGCGAGGAGTCATTTTCAAAATTTAATTTCAGATTTGCTCCTTGTGTAAATCTCCGGTTTGTCGGTTGTTCTAAACACTTTGTTTTCAATATGCGACATGTAGAACTTCGACAAAGTAGGACCTAATGACACCCTTAGTTTTTATGTAGATGTTACCATTATGGTCTGAAAATAGAGTTTGTTTGATGCACTCTGTAAGTAGCTTCCGAAGAATATCAAATTGGATTTTCGTAGGAAAGATTTTCCTCCAAAATTTCAACCTGCAGTTCTTTGGAAACTATTTACGAGTGCACTAAACATAATTTGTTTTTTTTGTTTGTACGGCAATGCCATACTAGTTAGTGGTTAGTAAATATACTATACATCTTTCGTTGTCCAAGGGTGGTTTTATTTTCATAAAAATGAATTAATCTTTCTAAATAGGCATGTAAAAATATAAACCAAGCAAAGAAATTTTATTCATCCTCAAATCCCCAAAACTCGTCACTGCTAAATTCATGTAAAAGCTCTAAACCAGGGGTCGGCAACCTTTTGGAGAGTGAGAGTCAAAAATCTATGTAGAATCATGGAGGAGGGACAAACAGCTATGGCTCTAGTGTCATGGAAGAAAACCACGTTATTAAATAAGTGAATAAATTTTCTATGTGTTTGAAGAAAGCAAGGATTCAATATAATTTCATATCTGACGGGAATTTTGTTAAAAAAATATTACATCTTAAAAATATGTTTCATAAATCAGTATTTAAAAAAAAATTCCATGAAAATCGGTTGAAAACAATATTTTATATTCATTTAAAAGTGCCTGCTCACGAAAGCAATTTCACAGAAAAAGTGAAAGTGAGGCCGTACGCTAATTTTGGCGATCCCTACAAATAAAAAAATAAAAGTAAAACACATTCTCCAGGTCAAAAAGAAATGCATTTTTTGATTCCGACCCAATATATTCAGACTATCAACTGTTACTTTGGTTTTTAACTACAAAGAATGGGATTTTGTTATTGTCCATAAGTTCATAAGTAAATTTAGGCGAGAAGTCATTTTCAAAATTTAATTTCAGATTTAAGATTTCGTTCATATTTTTTTTTTTAATCGTATCACCCCGAGCAAGGCGGTAACGCCACTGATGTGCAGGGGGCTACGTAATAGTGAAAAGCTTGGAAAAGAGAAAACCGGAAACCACATCCTAAACAGGGAACAAGGGATGAGCCTCTTAACCTGTTCAATAGACATGGGTGGAGTGTGAACCGGGCGATAGATAGATCTATCTACTCCAATTGAAAAAAAAACAAAAACAAAGTGAGAAGATTGGAAAATAGAAAGCCGGAAACCACATCCTAAACAGGGAACAAGGGATGAGCCTCTTAACCTGTTCAATAGACATGGGTGGAGTGTGAACCGGGCGATAGATAGATCTATCTACTCCAATTAGATCTATCTACTCCAAAAAACAAAAATGTCGTCGACGCACCTTGTGTAAATCTCCGGTTTGTCGGTTGTTCTAAACACTTTGTTTTCGATATGCAACAAGTAAAAATTCAACAAAGTAGGACCTAATGACACCCTTAGTTTGTATGTAGATGTTACCATTATGGTCTACCTAAATTTTATATGGTGTCCACAGTAAGGTAGCAGGCCGGACAAGATTCACTCGAGGGCCGGATGTGGTCCGCGGGCCGGACAAGATTCACTCGAGGGCCGGATGTGGTCCGCGGGCCGGACAAGATTCAGTCGAGGGCCGGATGTGGTCCGCGGGTCGGACAAGATTCACTCGAGGACCGGATCTGGTCCGAGGGCCGGAGGATTGTCGACCGCTGCTCTAAACTATCACCTGCAGAGTAATCACTACTGTCAGTCTTGTACAAGAAATGATCCTCACGTTAATCTCGAAAGACGCATTCGTATTTTTCAAGATATTTTTTTTGTTTTTGGAAAAGTTGCGTCTTATATGCCGGAAAATACGATACTTTATTATTTGCCTTTGATTCTTATTACGTTTACTTGTGTTTACGAGTTTATTAATTTGTTTATTATTTACTTAATTTGTTGGCCGACCTGAAGCAGACTACCACCACGTTTAATTTCGTTGTTTTTCATCTTTTTTAACTTTTTTTTCAGCGCAGTCCTATCGATTACCCCCTTAGCTTTATGATTGACAAAAAAAAAAAAAAAAAAAAAAAATTTTTTTTTGAAAAATTCCAATATTTAAACATTTTCTAGTGGGGACCAGTTTCTCGTACAACGTTATAGTAAATCGAGCCTCCATTTTGAAACCAGTCGCCGGTACGACATTATCGCCACCTGTAAATTTGTTCATTATCAAATTTTTTGGACATTTTTCAGTGCAATATTATCTTTTATACCTTAAACTTTGCGAATGACAAAAAATTTGCAAAAATTTCAATATTTAAACAATTTTAGCGTGGGGGGGGGGCAGTTTCTCATACAACCTTATAGTGAATTGAAAATGAAGGATCGATTTACTTTAATGTTGTATGAGAAACTGACCCCCACCACAAATTTGTTTTAATATTGTAATTTTTCAAAAGATAATCGGAAACTTTAAGTAACAATCGATAGAACTTCGCTGAAAAAAGTAAAAAAAAAAAGAAAAAGAAAAGGAAAACAACGAAATTAGCATAAACAAAGCGACCCCAACGCGAGTGGATTGAAAATGGAGGATCGATTTACTGAAAAGTCGTATGAGAAACTGACCCCCACCCCACACCAATTTGTTTAACTATTGTAATTTTTCAAAAATTTTTTTTGATAATCGAAAAGTTTAAGTAACATAGAACTGCGCTGAAAGAAGTAAAAAAAAAAAGAAAAGAAAAATGAAAAACAACGAAATTAAACGTGGTTGTAGTCTGCTTCATGTCCGCCAATTTGTTTACTTATTTATTGATTTGGATTATTTTGTTTTACTGCATTCAGATCCACAATTATTTCCACTCTAGATGCACAGTAATGCGTGATGAGCCAGCAAGTCATGACTCACTTAGGAAACAGAAAATAATCAGCAAATCTTGACCTTTGTCTCATGGAATTTCCAAGAAGTTCTACATTTCGAGCTTCTTCCACATGGTCGCGCCATCAATGCTAAACTAAACTTATCTTAGTGTAACACCCCAACGGTCGTCCTAGGAATTTCTCCGGCGGCCGTTCTCCACGCTGTGATGTTGCCGGATTTTTGTAGAAACCGTCGGACGAACAGCTGGGGGTACAAGATTGACTATAAGGAACGAACTTCCACAATTTGGATGAGTTGAAAGGATGCTTTATTCGTTTAGAGTTAGCCTTTTCGGTTGGGGCAGGCGAATGTGACACACAGCTCTAACTCTAATTAATGGAGATCAACAAACCCAAACTGAACGAAACAAGACGAACGGAGATCCTTACTTCAAGCTCGCACCCGGCGGGACTCCCTTCCACTTAACTCGTCTTAACTTTTTTTAACTGGCTCTATTTATTTAATATGAATCTGGAAATCCGGAAATCCGGAAATGCTTTAGACCACCGGTGACAAACACCGGCGACTGTAAGTCTGAAATTTCAGTTATCTTTTTTTTTTTATCTTAATAAGGCTTCCGCCGGAAAAGGCTTAATGTGTGGTCAAGATACAGTAAAGGACAGCCTTTGACCGGGTCATCGAAAACGTACTCGCTGAACTTTACACTGAGTCAAATATTTACCGGAGGACAATTTTTCTCATAAAAGAAAAAGCGTTTATTTATTTTTTCCTCTTCTTTTTCACTTTTGTTAAATATGTTTTTAAACTATTTTCTATTCTAATCTATTTTCTATTTTAATCTATTATAATAAAATACATATATGTCTAGTTATCGTGTCACATTAGCAATATGCTTAGAATATTAACAAAAAGTGCAATACAAATGCAGAAGGATGTCAGCAGCGAGACCACGTGTATGGCAGACTAAAGAAGGAGTATCCTGATTTGATTATTTGAGGTTGGGATTTGTTTCATCAACACAGTGTGAAGTTCACACACTGCCAGGTTGACTAAGGAGAAGTACAAACAGATGAACACATCTTGCACATCCACCATTCAGTCCCTATGCTGCTGAGGGTGACTATCCTCCACTCTGCTCAATGGTACACTTCCTCTGCGAACAGCGATTCAACACTTGATGAAGTGAAGAAACCTTGTTTGGAGTTTTAATTTTTAATTCAAAGCCAACGGACGGGTATCTGGGAGAGATTCGGATGCTAAATGATCGCTGGCAAAGGATCGTCAGGAATGACGGACTTTATTTTGAATAAATGTTGGTGTTGTTCCATAAAATTTTGTCGTTTTCTTTTCGCTTCTTAAGTATGTCAGAACTTTCTGGTCAACCTAATATTATGATAATAGCCTAGTTATTAAGATAATGTTTGATATATATATATATATATATATATATATATATATATATATATATATATATATAATAGCTTAAATGTTCTATGTTTACTGTGTGTTAACATTTACTCTTTGATAATGGCTTATGTGAGCCGAAAGCTTAGACCCGATAAAAAATTCAACAAATACTGTGATTTTTTGTTGTCTTTCAACGACATCACCATCAAGTATATCAGACGGTAGGAACGGATCCTACACAAAATATATATATATATTTTAATCATATCACCCCAAGCAAGGCGATAACGCCACTGATGCGCCGGGGGCTACGTAAGGGTAAAAAGAATGGAAAAGAGAAAGCCGGAAACCACATCCTAAACAGGGAACAAGGGATGAGCCTCTTCACCTGTTCAATAGACGTGGGTGGAGTGTGAACCGGGTGATAGTTTAGTCTATCTACTCCAAACGAAAAAAAAAAAAAGAGTGAAAAGATTGGAAAAGAGAAAACCGGAAACCGCATCCTAAACAGGAAACAAGGGATGGGCCTCTTCACCTGTTCATATATATTAATAATTAGTATAATTTTGATTGTATAATGGTGTGGTGGTAATTGTGATTAAAACGGATTGATTAACTATTGTATCTTAGTCTTTTTAATTTTCTTAGTTTTATAGATTCCAATTTCTTATTCTTCCATTATTAATATTTTAAATTTGTAAACTCAGGCGTGCTCAGAGCCACCAGGAATAGGGAAAAGTGGAAGGCCATGATCGCCTACATCCTGAAGGGACAAGGCACATAGAAGAAGAATTAAGTTTAAACAACTAAATTTAAATAGAATAATTAGGCTTACTTTTAAATTAAATTTTTAAAACTTTATATTGTATTATATTTAATTTGTTGAATGTATAATTAATATAATTTTGATTATATAGTTGGTGTGATTGTATTTGCGATTACAACGGATTGATTAACTATTATATCTTAACTATTTACAATTTTCTTAATTTTTTAAGACTCTAATTTCTTATCCTTTCACTGTTAATATATAATATTAATTTTTTATTTGTTTATTTTCATTTTCTCCTATCATCTTTTCATTCTAATTTTAATTTATTCCTCCTGTTATATAGCGACAAACAACAAACACGCATATATATAAAAATATGAGTTATATTTTTATTGATGACGATGAACCGTGTAGCCTAGGGTACAGAGAGTTGAGGGAGCGCTCTTCTAAGGGTTGACGGGAGTGTCTCTCTTCACCGGCCGATCTCTGTCTCTTGTTACTCTGGTCTGGTCTGGTCTGTCCGGACTGTCTGGTGAATTCGTGCGCCGAAGTCTTTTTATAATCTCCAAACCGGGATTTTTTCTTCCGGTTTTTTTTTCCTCGCCTACGCACGCCCACGCAATTCTCAGAGACACCTGTTCTGTTTGCCTCTTGTAGCCATTTCCGCTACTGCCGGAAATAAGGTCAAACAAACATCCGTTCCTTTCAACGGCCGGAAAACGCCCCCGCTTGCATCAGCTTCCTTCTTCGGGTGGGGCCAGATTATTATATTACACTCCCTTCTCTCGTCTTTCCATTTTTGTTTTCGCTTTAAGATACTTACCCTTTCTCTTTAACGCTATCTCTCTCTCTCTCACCTAATCGCCTTTCTTTATTTTTAAAATCTACATGTCAGCAGTCTAACTAATTTGCATAATGTATCTTTGACATCCGCTCTTATGCGTGCTCTTTGATTATATGTTGCGTATATATATGTTTTTGTATGAATGTGTGTGTATTCGCCGAACTGATGTAATGATGTATTTTTCTTAAATTTCCTCTTTCATTCGTGCAAAATATTCTGTACAATAAAGACGGAAGCTGATGATGGTTCGTCTGAAATAGGCCTACAATTCCGATTTACCATGAAATAACGTGTCTGCCTAATGTTTTCTTATATTTGCTCTATATGTATTTATATACATATATATTTAAAGCTCTCTTAAAGAGTTATCCTACCACTGTATGTACAATATACTCCTTTAGATTCTTCTATATCTACACCGTATGCTTATATATATTTAACATCGTTCTTCAGTAATTCACTGAAAAATCTACTGGCGTGTGTTTACATTGTGTATATAACACGCTAAAAGCTGTCTTCCTCTACCGTGCACCTATAGCTTAGTCGTAGAATCTCCGACTGATATTAAATCGGTCGGATTTTAATCCTGGCTGGAAGCAATTGCGTGTCTAACCGCAGTGAAGAGCTGCGAAACAGGACAGTCTTCGGATGACTATATATATATATATATATATATATATATATATATATGTGTGTGTGTGTGTGTGTGTGTGTGTGTGTGTGTGTGTGTGTGTGTGTGTGTAAAAATGAAGACAGACACGTTATTCCACGGTTAAGCGGAAGTGTGGATCTATTTCAGGCGAACCATCATCAGCATCCGTCTTTATTGTACAGAAGATTTTCTGTCTTCATTTTTACATATATTTGCTCTATATGTATTTATATACATATATATTTAGAGCTCTCCTAGAGTGTGATATATATATATATATATATATATATATATATATATAGAGAGAGAGAGAGAGAGAGATAGAGAGAGAGAGAGAGAGTTTGCTATGGGTTGTTAGAAAGAGATAGCCTCTGAAGAGAAAGAAGATATCGTAAAGTTTTGAATTACTTTGTAACTCTTAACACCCCTTCTCCTGTTCCCCCTCCCAACCCTGCTCTGACATCCATCTGCTAAAGTCTATCAAGTATTTCATGCGTTGTATTCTCCTTTCCCTCTATCTGTCAAGTGAGTATCAGTGTCTCTAAGCCCTCCTTCCTCATTACATATTCAAGAAACTTCAAGTGTCTTTTCCTGATGTTAAATATAAGTTTCCTTTTCTTGTTCATCCTCTTTAAAACCTTGTCATTGTTCACATGTTCGGTCTATGGTAGTCTCAGCATAACTTCTGTAGAACCATATTTCGGTTGCTTCCAGTTTTTCCCTCACCTTTGATGACATCGTCCGGCATTAGCAGACCATATTGAAGGATAAATATCACATAACAATCCAGTACTCTCTTCTTTGTTTCCAGCAAAATCTTTTTGCCTTTTAATACTCTGCTTTACTTCTGAAATGTATCTTTGGCCATCCCAATACGCCTTCGGATCTCAGTGCCGCACTTTGTTAGAACACTTCTCAAGTATTTTAATTTCTGTACCAGCTTGATTTTAGTATCCCTAGCCTGTAGTTGGCATTTTGGGCTCCTCTTTTTACTGATGTCCATGCATTCAGTTTTCTTGTAGTTTATGTTTAGTCCTTTCTTTACGCTTTTTTAAAAAACTACTTTAAGTTCTAGAGTTCTCAGAATGGTCTCGCTGTAAGTGTGAATAGATCTGGTGAGAAGGCACACCCTTGTCTTACACCCCTTTCTATCTTTGTGTATCTGCTGAAATCATTTCTTGTCTGTATACAGGCATTTTGCTACCAGTGCAGGTTCTTGATGACTCTGTCTTTCCCGATATGTAAATGTTGCCGAGCGTCTCTATCAAGTTTTTTGATGCCCTTTGTCGAAAACCTTTATGTCGTCTATGAAGCAAAGATAAACGTTTTTCTACTTTTGTATTGTACTTTATGATAACATTCTAAGCATACTGGTAAGATAAGAACAAAAAATGGTTTTAATGATTTCAAAAATTAGAGAAGTGATGGAAAAATTTCAAGGTCAGCTAGAGAGAAAGATTGACAGCCGCAAAATATGGTAAAAATGCAGAATAACGTCCCTTGGACACGAATATAAAATAAAGAGTTTTAAATGCCAACAGTTAATTATTCTAATTGTAGCAGCAAACATCTTGCAATTCTTATCGGAATATATATTCACGAATATATTTTCATTGGCGAGAATTTTCCTTTTAAATAATGATAATACTAAAAAAAACTTTTTACCTCTCATTAGCATGGATCAGGCTAGCTCCCTGAGAGCAAAACACTGCGCCTCCTTGGCTTAACTCTCTCAGCAGACCTCAAGTGGAATTATATAGAATCCATAGATAAATCTGCTGCTAAGAAGGTCTGTTTACTGTGCAGGGTCAAGAAGTATTCTCTGCCTGAATTCATCTTGCACATATATAAATCTACCATCGCCTGTGTATTGAATATTGCTGACACATCTGGTCGGGTGCCCCTGCTATTCACCTCTGGGTTCTTGACAAAATCCAACGAAGAATCTGTAACGTGATCGATCCTGACTTGGCAGCTCGGCTGCAGTCGTTCTCTCACTGGCGTTATGTGGCTACCCTGTGTCTCTTCTACAAATACTTTCACGGCTTCTGCCTCAATGAACTTATCTCACTGGTGCCCCCTGTGGATGAATTTACACGAGCTACTAGACTAGCAACTAGGTTCCGCCCTTTTACAGTGAAACCGATAAAATGTAACGGCAATTTCTACTCTAATAGCTTCTTTTCTCGCACTTTCCGTTTGTAGAATTCCCTTCTGTATACTTGTTTTCCTGACAGCTACATCTCCAAGAATTTAAATGTAAGGTCAATAAACATCTATCTCAATGACTCGCATCCTTTCTCTCAAGCTCTTTTCTCCATCCACTCCACCCCCATCACACCAGTATTCTCATCTTTCTATTACCCTCTTCCTGACAACCCCTATAACCTACCCCTCTTTCTCATCACTTTCCCCATGCGTAACAGTGGCAGGAAAACTGCCTTACTTGGGGTGAAATGATTAAAAAAAAATTCCTCTGATTACATTGTTTATTGTCCACTTCTATTGGCATACTGGTACGTCCTCCTAGGGATGAGTCTGAGGCCAGTCTGTCCCTAACTGCCGATAGTGCCTCCTCCATGGGTGCCTTGGTGAACAAACTCACCACATCAAAGTTCAACAACTGGTTAGATTGGATGGGGGTATCTTTGATTCAAGTGGACGGAGTTTCGGGTATACGATGACAACCATTTTATTAATGGGTCAATTATATTCACAAGGAAGCGACTAAAAGGGTGACACACAAAGCCTTGACAGGTGACAAATTGACCTGAGAGGAATATCGTCTCTCCTTCTGCTTAAACGTTTACTCTCTTATATATCCCTCTGCCCATCACGCTTGGGCGATCATGTCTCGAAAGAGACATGACTGACTAGGCAGAAGATTATCCCGCAGCAGGTTGCCATTGTTTTCTGTGGTAGACTGGTTGCCGACCAAGGCTATAGAACCCAATCTGTCCTGTTGGAAGGAATAGACGGATTAATACCCTTTCCAAGGGTATTTGCGCGTAAGTGAAGGTAATGAATTCAGCTGGAATTCGAACTCGGCTCCTCGATTTCTCGTTCCGAGCCGATATCCACTGCACCACATCGCACATCCGGAGCTTATTAGGGATTTTATTTTGTCTTTGCCCCTTACCTTCTTATATATTCTGTGAGTATATCTTCAGAACCTTTGAAATTTTGGTTTAAATTTTTTCCTAGCGTCAATTGGGGATCATGAGTTTGTATGGGACATTTTAGCGTCTTTTTTGCATTTCAAAATCTCATTGATTTGGAATTTCTTGCTAAAATCAAATAATTGTTCGATTTTAATGACACTTTTACCATTTATTAAAAAAGGAGTTTAATTCTTTTTTCTTTTTTCTTTTTCAGAAGAATTTGGTAAAAATATTTATTTTTTGCATTTGTTACCCCAAACTTATTTAATTTAAATAAATTTTAAGAATTATTTTTGTAGCGATTAATTTTTATATTAGTTATAAGGACAAGTCCAAGGAAAATTTAAATCATCCTTATTTTATTAAAACATGACTGCCAGTTAAAGAAAACATTCTCAGAATTGTACATTTAATAAAGGCAATAAACGAAACTATTTAATGACGTGTTTTAATTGCTTTTATGAATAAAATATATTATAGACACTATTATCTTACTAAAAAATGCGATTAATAATGAACTAAGCTATGAATAATGAATCAAGAACTGTTTTCATTTTGTTTTTAATTTTAATTAGAATAATTTATAAACTTTTGAATCTTTTGAAATTAATTTGCAGCGATTTAGTGATATTTAAAACAAAACTGTAGTTATTAATCATGAATGGAAAAGCTTACTACAATTCAGCGATCCCCAGTATTTTCAAAAGAATTTTGAGTTTTTTTGTTTAGGTGTCGATTTTTGTAAATACGGACGCTCATACCCGACATTATCAGAAAATAATTTTCTAACATTTCCTAAACAAATGTTTTCGTAAGTCCATAAAGTGAAACTACGTAAAATTAAATAAAATATTATAACCTTAAAAATATTTATAATGGTAAATATTACTCTGTAGTTAAAAAAATTATATAAAAAGCTTTTGATGTTGTATTTGTCATGTAATTCTATATCTATTATCTTATCCATAGATAAAGTCCTAAAAGGTTGTCGATAAATGTGTCGATACCTCATCCGCGTTAAAAATGCTTTTCTGCAATATTGTAAAATAAAAGTAATATTTTTCAAATCAGATTAATTAACCCTCTAGGGCCATTCGTATCATATTTGATACAGTATGAAAACAAGCCTTGAAAGAAATATTTTCCTGAAAAATTTTTTAAGAGAAATATTTTATAAATTTCAAATGAAAGCAGTCAATGAATACCAAATGTTTCCTTATAGGGAAATACCAAATGTTTCCTTATAGGGAAATACTGTATCAAATATGATACGAATGGCCCTAGAGGGTTAATGTTTCCCTATAAGGAAATTGCTGTTAACATTACAATTAATGATGAGGAGAACAAAGACTACACTTTGTCCACAGAGTGAAGAAAAATCAAACTTGAGTAACACTGTCTTGATCAAAGAACGCTAAATTTTTCCTTTTGAGCAAACGGTTAACCCTCTAGGGCCATTCGTATCATATTTGATACAGTATGAAAACAAGCCTTGAAAGAAATATTTTCCTGAAAAATTTTTTAAGAGAAATATTTTATAAATTTCAAATGAAAGCAGTACTGACTGCTCAGTCAATGAATACCAAATGTTTCCTTATAGGGAAATACCAAATGTTTCCTTATAGGGAAATACTGTATCAAATATGATACGAATGGCCCTAGAGGGTTAATTAAGCTATTACCAGCTAGTAAAGTTTCAGAAAAGTATAAAAAGTATATTTTATTTTAAAAAGAGTTTTTAAAAATAAAAAGAATAATGTTGAACTGCAATTTTACGAATAAAAATAATTCCAATGACTTAAAATTTGGTTTTCAAACGCACCAAAATATTTTGCTTATTGGAAATACTTTATTTTAGTATGGCATTAAAACAAAATAAAAGCTTCAAGAAAAAAATTCATTTTTAAAATGCACTCTTTTCGGAGAACACACACACACACACACACACACACACACACACACACACACACATATATATTGAGAAAAATATCAAAAATGGAAGTTTAAGTGACTGAAACTGAAATGTAGATATTTATCGCAATGTATTTACTTAGGTATCACTCCGACACGTACATGCTTGTGCATATGCGTGCAACTAAAATTCGACAGAGACGTGTAAATATATATATAAGTATTCTGTAAACGCAAATATAAAACCTAAGCGTAAAAGTTCATAAATGTATATGTTTGTGAATATGTGTTTTGTGTGTGTGTGTGTGTGTGTGTGTGTGTGTGTGTGTGTGTGTGCAAATGAAATACTGTTTCGTGTTCATATCTCTATGCAAGTGCGTAGCTATGAAACGGAACCGGATATGCTTACGTGTTTCCGACAATGTGTGCACGTCGCCATATTGGCTATCGATTTGCGAAATCCGTCTTGCAACAAGCTTTGGTATCACAAAATTAACCCACGCCTCCTTCGACTCACCTGAAAATTCCCCCCACCTCACCACTGCTAACCTTCATACAGACCAGCACCTCCCGAACCCACTCGGTACACCCAATAAGATTGGCTCCGAAAAAGTTTTCAGTTGATACCAGATATGAGAGTATCGGAGGTCAGTTTTGTGTAATTTGAGTTCTTTTTTTTCTTTTATTTATTTTTAAAGATTCTATCAGGAAATCGTTTTTCTTTTCGCTGAAGTCTTGGAGACGAGAGAGAGAGAGAGAGAGAGAGAGAGAGAGAGAGAGAGAGAGAGAGAGAGAGCGTTTGAAAGATGAGTAATGAAGAGAAAAGAAATTAAAAAAAGAAGAAAAGCGAGCAGTCACAGGAATAAAAAGGAAAGAGAGGAAGAAAGAAAAAGAAAAAGAAACCCTATGGTGTATCTGCATCAAAAAGAAAGAGAAAGAGAGAATGAGAGAGAATAGAATTGAACAGAAAAGAAATATTCTGAAAAGAATAGAGAAAAAGAAAAAAGAAAAGAGGGAGTAAAAATACGAAATTAAAAAGAAAGTGTTAAGAAACACAAGCTTAAAAGAAAAGAAGTAAAGAAAGAAAAGGAGAAAGTAAAACAGTGCAAAGAACAAAATCGCAAGACGAAATAGAAAGGGTTAAAAAAAACTACAGAAGAGGACAGAACAGTTTTAAAAAAAAGGAGAAAGAGAGAAAGAAATATTAGAAGAGAATACAGAAAAAGGGGGAAAGAAAAGAGAGAGAAAAATCGAACAGTCACGTGGTTAAAAAGACGAAAAAGAAAAAGAGAAACAGTAAGGTTTGTGTATGTTAAAGAGAGAGAGAGAGAGAAAGAGAGAGAGAGAGAGGGGAATAGCGGGAGAGAAGAGAAGACGATAAAATATTAAGAAAAGAACGAAAGAAAGAGGGGAAGTCAGAGTGAAAAGAAAAGATAAAGAAAGAGTTAACGAAAATGACAAGCTCAGAAGAAGATAAAGAAGAAGATAAAGAAGTAGATAAAGAAGAAGATAAAGAAGAAGATAAAGAAGTAGATAAAGAAGAAGATAAAGAAAAAGATAAAGAAGTAGATAAAGAAGTAGATAAAGAAGAAGATAAAGAAGAAGATAAAAAAGTAGATAAAGAAGAAGATAAAGAAGAAGATAAAGAAGTAGATAAAGAAGAAGATAAAGAAGTAGATAAAGAAGTAGATAAAGAAGAAGATAAAGAAGAAGATAAAGAAGTAGATAAAGAAGAAGATAAAGAAGAAGATAAAGAAGTAGATAAAGAAGAAGATAAAGAAGTAGATAAAGAAGAAGATAAAGAAGTAGATAAAGAAGAAGATAAAGAAGAAGATAAAGAAGTAGATAAAGAAGAAGATAAAGAAGTAGATAAAGAAGTAGATAAAGAAGAAGATAAAGAAGAAGATAAAGAAGTAGATAAAGAAGTAGATAAAGAAGAAGATAAAGAAGTAGATAAAGAAGAAGATAAAGAAGTAGATAAAGAAGAAGATAAAGAAGAAGATAAAGAAGAAGATAAAGAAGTAGATAAAGAAGTAGATAAAGAAGAAAATAAAGAAGTAGATAAAGAAGAAGATAAAGAAGTAGATAAAGAAGAAGATAAAGAAGAAGATAAAGAAGTAGATAAAGAAGAAAATAAAGAAGTAGATAAAGAAGAAGATAAAGAAGAAGATAAAGAAGTAGATAAAGAAGAAGATAAAGAAGAAGATAAAGAAGTAGATAAAGAAGAAGATAAAGAAGTAGATAAAGAAGTAGATAAAGAAGAAGATAAAGAAGTAGATAAAGAAGAAGATAAAGAAGAAGATAAAGAAGTAGATAAAGAAGAAGATAAAGAAGAAGATAAAGAAGAAAATAAAGAAGTAGATAAAGAAGAAAATAAAGAAGTAGATAAAGAAGAAGATAAAGAAGAAGATAAAGAAGTAGATAAAGAAGTAGATAAAGAAGAAGATAAAGAAGAAGAAAGAAAGAAGTAAAGATAAAGAAAGAAGATAAAGAAGAAGATAAAGAAGAAAATAAAGAAGTAAATAAAGAAGAAAATAAAGAAGTAGATAAAGAAGAAGATAAAGAAGAAGATAAAGAAGTAGATAAAGAAGAAGATAAAGAAGAAGATAAAGAAGTAGATAAAGAAGAAGATAAAGAAGTAGATAAAGAAGAAAATAAAGAAGAAGATAAAGAAGAAGATAAAGAAGTAGATAAAGAAGAAGATAAAGAAGTAGATAAAGAAGAAGATAAAGAAGAAGATAAAGAAGTAGATAAAGAAGAAGATAAAGAAGAAGATAAAGAAGTAGATAAAGAAGTAGATAAAGAAGAAAATAAAGAAGTAGATAAAGAAGAAAATAAAGAAGTAGATAAAGAAGAAGATAAAGAAGAAGATAAAGAAGTAGATAAAGAAGAAGATAAAGAAGAAGATAAAGAAGTAGATAAAGAAGAAAATAAAGAAGTAGATAAAGAAGAAAATAAAGAAGTAGATCAAGAAGAAGATAAAGAAGAAGATAAAGAAGTAGATAAAGAAGAAGATAAAGAAGAAGATAAAGAAGTAGATAAAGAAGAAAATAAAGAAGTAGATAAAGAAGAAAATAAAGAAGTAGATAAAGAAGAAGATAAAGAAGAAGATAAAGAAGTAGATAAAGAAGAAGATAAAGAAGAAGATAAAGAAGTAGATAAAGAAGAAGATAAAGAAGTAGATAAAGAAGTAGATAAAGAAGAAGATAAAGAAGAAGATAAAGAAGTAGATGAAGAAGAAGATAAAAAAGAAGATAAAGAAGTAGATAAAGAAGAAGATAAAGAAGTAGATAAAGAAGTAGATAAAGAAGAAGATAAAGAAAAATATAAAGAAGAAGATAAAGAAGTAGATAAAGAAGAAGATAAAGAAGAAGATAAAGAAGAAGATAAAGAAGAAGATGAAGTAAACAAAGAATAAGATAAAGAAGTAGATAAAGAAGTAGATAAAGAAGAAGATAAAGAAGTAGATAAAGAAGAAGAAAAGAAGTAGATAAAGAAGAAGATAAAGAAGTAGATAAAGAAGAAGATAAAGAAGAAGATAAAGAAGTAGATAAAGAAGAAGATGAAGAAGTAGATAAAGAAGTAGATAAAGAAGAAGATAAAGAAGTAGATAAAGAAGAAGATAAAGAAGAAGATAAAGAAGTAGATAAAGAAGAAGATGAAGAAGTAGATAAAGAAGTAGATAAAGAAGAAGATAAAGAAGAAGATAAAGAAGTAGATAAAGAAGAAGATAAAGAAGTAGATAAAGAAGAAGATAAAGAAGGAGATAAAGAAGTAGATAAAGAAGAAGATGAAGAAGTAGATAAAGAAGTAGATAAAGAAGAAGATAAAGAAGTAGATAAAGAAGAAGATAAAGAAGAAGATAAAGAAGTAGATAAAGAAGAAGATGAAGAAGTAGATAAAGAAGTAGATAAAGAAGAAGATAAAGAAGAAGATAAAGAAGAAGATGAAGTAAACAAAGAATAAGATAAAGAAGTAGATAAAGAAGAAGATAAAGAAGAAGATAAAGAAGATAAAGAAGAAGATAAAGAAGAAGATAAAGAAGAAGATAAAGAAGTAGATAAAGATGAAGATAAAGAAGTAGATAAAGAAGAAGATAAAGAAGAAGATGAGAAGAAGATAAAGAAGTAGAAAAAGAAGAAGATAAAGAAGTAGATAAAGAAGAAGATAAAGAAGAAGATAAAGAAGAAGATAAAGAAGTAGATAAAGAAGAAGATAAAGAAGTAGATAAAGAAGAAGATAAAGAAGTAGATAAAGAAGTAAATAAAGAAGAAGATAAAGAAAAATATAAAGAAGAAGATAAAGAAGTAGATAAAGAAGTAGATAAAGAAGAAGATAAAGAAGAAGATAAAGAAGTAGATAAAGAAGAAGATAAAGAAGAAGATGAGAAGAAGATAAAGAAGTAGAAAAAGAAGAAGATAAAGAAGAAGATAAAGAAGTAGATAAAGAAGAAGATAAAGAAGTAGATAAAGAAGAAGATAAAGAAGTAGATAAAGAAGTAGATAAAGAAGAAGATAAAGAAAAATATAAAGAAGAAGATAAAGAAGTAGATAAAGAAGTAGATAAAGAAGAAGATAAAGAAGAAGATAAAGAAGTAGATAAAGAAGTAGATAAAGAAGTAGATAAACAAGAAGATAAAGAAGAAGATAAAGAAGTAGATAAAGAAGTGGATAAAGAAGTAGATAAAGAAGATAAAGAAGAATATAAAGAATTAGATAAAGAAGAAGATAAAGAAGTAGATAAAGAAGAAGATAAAGAAGTAGACAAAGAAGAAGATAAAGAAGTAGATAAAGAAGAAGATAAAGAAGAAGATAAAGAAGTAGATAAAGAAGAAGATAAAGAAGAAGATAAAGAATTAGATAAAGAAGAATATAAAGAAGTAGATAAAGAAGAAGATAAAGAAGAAGATAAAGAAGAAGATAAAGAAGTAGCTAAAGAAGAAGATATAGAAGAAGATAAAGAATTAGATAAAGAAGAAGATAAAGAAGTAGATAAAGAAGAAGATAAAGAAGTAGACAAAGAAGAAGATAAAGAAGAAGATAAAGAAGTAAACAAAGAAGAAGATAAAGAAGAAAATAAAGAAGAAGATAAAGAAGTAGATAAAGAAGAAGATAAAAAAGAAGATAAAGAAGTAGATAAAGAAGTAGATAAAGAAGAAGATAAGGAAGTAGATAAAGAAGTAGATAAAGAAGAAGATAAAGAAAAATATAAAGAAGAAGATAAAGAAGTAGATAAAGAAGAAGACAAAGAAGAAGATAAAGAAGTAGAAAAAGAAGAAGATAAAGAAGTAGATAAAGAAGAAGATAAAGAAGTAGACAAAGAAGAAGATAAAGAAGTAGATAAATAAGAAGATAAAGAAGAAGATAAAGAAATAGATAAAGAAGAAGATAAAGTAGTAGATAAAGAAGTAGATAAAAAAGAAGATAAAGAAGTAGATTAAGAAGAAGATAAAGAAGTAGACAAAGAAGTAGATAAAGAAGAAGATAAAGAATAAGATAAAGAAGTAGATAAAGAAGTAGATAAAGAAGAAGATAAAGAAGAATATAAAGAAGAAGATAAAGAAGTAGATAAAGAAGAAGATAAAGAAGTAGATAAAGAAGAAGATAAAGAAGTAGATTAAGAAGAAGATAAAGAAGTAGATAAAGAAGTAGATAAAGAAGAAGATAAAGAATAAGATAAAGAAGTAGATAAAGAAGTAGATAAAGAAGAAGATAAAGAAGAATATAAAGAAGAAGATAAAGAAGTAGATAAAGAAGAAGATAAAGAAGAAGATAAAGAAGAAGACGAAGAAGTAGAAAAAGAAGAAGATAAAGAAGTAGATAAAGAAGAAGATAAAGAAGTAGAGAAAGAAGAAGATGAAGAAGTAGATCAAGAAGAAGATAAAGAAGAAGATAAAGAAGTAGAAAAAGAAGAAGATAAAGAAATAGATAAAGAAGAAGATAAAGAAGTAGACAAAGAAGAAGATAAAGAAGTAGATAAAGAAGAAGATAAAGTAGAAGATAAAGAATTAGATAAAGAAGAAGATAAAGAAGTAGATAAAGAAGAAGATAAAGAAGTAGATAAAGAAGAAGAAAAAGAAGAAGATAAAGAAGTAGAAAAAGAAGAAGATAAAGAAGTAGATAAAGAAGTAGATAAAGAAGAAGATAAAGAAGAAGATAAAGAAGTAGAAAAAGAAGAAGATAAAGAAGTAGATAAAGAAGAAGATAAAGAAGTAGACAAAGAAGAAGATAAAGAAGTAGATAAAGAAGAAGATAAAGAAGAAGATAAAGAAGTAGATAAAGAAGAAGATAAAGAAGAAGATAAAGAAGTAGATAAAGAAGAAGATAAAGAAGTAGATGAAGAAGAAGACAAGGAAGTACATGAAGAAGAAGATAAAGAAGTAGACAAAGAAGAAGATAAAGAAGTAGATAAAGAAGAAGATAAAGAAGAAGATAAAGAAGTAGATAAAGAAGAAGATAAAGAAGAAGATAAAGAAGTAGATAAAGAAGAAGATAAAGAAGAAGATAAAGAAGTAGACAAAGAAGAAGATAAAGAAGTAGATAAAGAAGAAGATAAAGAAGTAGATAAAGAAGAAGATAAAGAAGTAGACAAAGAAGAAGATAAAGAAGTCGATAAAGAAGAAGATAAAGAAGTAGATAAAGAAGAAGAAAAAGAAGAAGATAAAGAAGTAGAAAAAGAAGAAGATAAAGAAGTAGATAAAGAAGAAGATAAAGAAGTAGACAAAGAAGAAGATAAAGAAGTAGATAAAGAAGAAGATAAAGTAGAAGATAAAGAAGTAGATAAAGAAGAAGATAAAGAAGAAGATAAAGAAGTAGATAAAGAAGAAGATAAAGAAGTAGATAAAGAAGAAGATAAAGAAGTAGATGAAGAAGAAGACAAGGAAGTACATGAAGAAGAAGATAAAGAAGTAGTCAAAGAAGAAGATAAAGAAGTAGATAAAGAAGAAGATAAAGAAGAAGATAAAGAAGTAGATAAAGAAGAAGATAAAGAAGAAGATAAAGAAGTAGATAAAGAAGAAGATAAAGAAGAAGATAAAGAAGTAGACAAAGAAGAAGATAAAGAAGTAGATAAAGAAGAAGATAAAGAAGAAGATAAAGATAAAGATAAAGAAGTAGATAAAGAAGTAGACAAAGAAGAAGATAAAGAAGTAGATAAAGAAGTAGATAAAGAAGTAGATAAAGATAAAGATAAAGAAGTAGATAAAGAAGTAAACAAAGAATAAGATAAAGAAGAAGATAAAGAAGTAGATAAAGAAGTAGACAAAGAAGAAGATAAAGAAGTAGATAAAGAAGAAGATAAAGAAGTAGATAAAGAAGAAGATAAAGAAGAAGATAAAGAAGTAGATAAAGAAGAAAATAAAGAAGTAGATAAAGAAGTAGATAAAGAAGAAGATAAAGAAGTAGATAAAGAAGTAGATAAAGAAGAAGATAAAGAAGTAGATAAAGAAGAAAATAAAGAAGTAGATAAAGAAGAAGATAAAGAAGAAGATAAAGAAGTAGATAAAGAAGAAAATAAAGAAGTAGATAAAGAAGTAGATAAAGAAGAAGATAAAGAAGTAGATAAAGAAGTAGATAAAGAAGAAGATAAAGAAGTAGATAAAGAAGAAGATAAAGAAGTAGATAAAGAAGTAGATAAAGAAGAAGGTAAAGAAGAAGATAAAGAAGAAGATAAAGAATAAGATAAAGAAGTAGATAAAGAAGAAGATAAAGAAGTAGATAAAGAAGAAGATAAAGAATAAGATAAAGAAGTAGATAAAGAAGAAGATAAAGAATAAGATAAAGAAGTAGATAAAGAAGAAGATAAAGAAGTAGATAAAGAAGAAGATAAAGAATAAGATAAAGAAGTAGATAAAGAAGAAGATAAAGAAGAAGATAAAGATAAAGATAAAGAAGTAGATAAAGAAGTAGACAAAGAAGAAGATAAAGAAGTAGATAAAGAAGTAGATAAAGAAGTAGATAAAGATAAAGATAAAGAAGTAGATAAAGAAGAAGACAAAGAAGAAGATAAAGAAGTAAACAAAGAATAAGATAAAGTAGTAGATAAAGAAGTAGATAAAGAAGTAGACAAAGAAGAAGATAAAGAAGTAGATAAAGAAGAAGATAAAGAAGTAGATAAAGAAGAAGATAAAGAAGAAGATAAAGAAGTAGATAAAGAAGAAAATAAAGAAGTAGATAAAGAAGTAGATAAAGAAGAAGATAAAGAAGTAGATAAAGAAGTAGATAAAGAAGAAGATAAAGAAGTAGATAAAGAAGAAGATAAAGAAGTAGATAAAGAAGAAGATAAAGAAGAAGATAAAGAAGTAAGATAAAGAAGAAAATAAAGAAGTAGATAAAGAAGTAGATAAAGAAGAAGATAAAGAAGTAGATAAAGAAGTAGATAAAGAAGAAGATAAAGAAGTAGATAAAGAAGAAGATAAAGAAGTAGATAAAGAAGTAGATAAAGAAGAAGGTAAAGAAGAAGATAAAGAAGTAGATAAAGATGAAGATAAAGAAGAAGATAAAGAAGTAGACAAGAAGAAGATAAAGAAGAAGATAAAGAAAAGCTGGAAAGGTAAATAAAAAGAAAAATATAGCAAAAAGAAGAGAAGAAAGGCGAACAAATTTAAAGAAAAGGAGAAAGAGAGAAAAGAAAAGAAAGGTTAAAATGGATAACAGAGAAGAAACAAGAAAGAAAAAGAGGGAAGAAAATGGTGCAGTCAGGTAGATAAAAAGGAAAGAAACGAAAAAAGAGAAAAGGTAATGTTTATGCGTGTTAAACAAAGAGAGATAGATAGATAGATAGATAGATAGAGAGAGAGAGAGAGAGAGAGAGAGAGTGAGAGAGAGAGAGTGTGTGTGTGTGTGTTCAGAAAAGAATATAGAAAAGGAAACAGGGAAAGTGAGATCAGTAAGATGAAAAGGAAAATTTAGCGAAGAAAGGCAACCTTAAAAAGAGAGACGGAAATTAAGCTGAAGAGATAAATAGGAAAAAAATATAACAAAAAGAAAGGACACCAGACGTAGCACAAAAGACGCCTGTAGAAACCAGAAAAGATGAAAGAATGAGAGTTAATAAAACAATGAGAAAGAAAGAAGTGACAAAGAGAAAAGAAAGCAAAGTAGAAAGATTAAACAGAGAAAAGAAAAAAAGAAAAAGGAAAAGAAAAGTGTCAAGAAGAGCAGATCGACAGAAAAAAAGAACTCATGTATATATATATATATATATATATATATATATATATATATATATTAATTAAAAAAAACCCGATCCTAATTAATATTAAAAATGTATTTTAATATTAAAAAATGATACAGGAAGAGAGCTCCATGTAATAAAATATTACAGAGCAAATATATATTAAAAAAAGGATTAATTCAAAGATGCTGAATGGCCATTTCGATATGAAGATCCCCACGGGGGACGACACATCACCTCAGCAACAGCAGAGTTTCTGAAAGGTTTTTTCTGTTGCTGAGGTGATGTGTCGTCCCCCGTGGGGATCTTCATATCGAAATGGCCATTCAACATCTTTGAATTAATCCTTTTTTAATATATATATATATATAGGAAAAACTACTAAAAAGTTGTAAGTTTAAAAATGTATTTTTTTGACAGTATTTGTTTATTTCTATTATATTTTATATTTCAGACCGTCCTTTGTTTCTGATGAAGGACCGAGGACATATTAAGACAGTATACGTGGATCATCACTATGTTATATATATATATATATATATATAAAATCTAAATCTAATCTAATCTAAACTTATTTATAAATGGAACTTTGTCTGTGTGTGTGTGTCTGTGTGTGTGTGTGTGTGTCCGTTGCTTATAGACTCCGAAACGGCTGAACCGATTTTCTTGAAAATTTACACAGTTGTACTATAAGTATCTGCGAGTGTTCTTAGCTAGGTTTTGTGTCGAGGTACCCCAGATAAATATCGAAAATCGATAGTCGAAAAAATCGTGTTATAGAAGGAGTGGTCCGATTTTAATCAAATTTGATAAACTCATAGACAAAGACATAAGAAACGATATGCAGAAGGTTGAAGGTTGCAGTCCTTACAATAGTGCAGAAAATCGATAATATATATAAAAGTTTTCATTACACCCGAGCAAAGCCGGGCTATACTGCTAGTATATATATATATATATATATATATATATATATATATATATATATATCAGAATACGGTGTAGATATAGAAGAATCCAAAGAAGTATCCTGAACATACAGTGGTAGGATAACTCTCTAAGAGCGCTCTAAATATATATGTATATAAATATATATAGAGCGAATATAATTAAAATTAAGGCAGACACGTTATTTCATGATAAATCGGAAGTATGGCCTGTTTCGGGTGAACCATCATCAGCTTCTGTCTTTATTGTACAAAAGATTTTACACGAATAATCTTAAGTACAATAAAGACGGAAGCTGCTGATGATGGTTCGCCTGAAATAAACCTTACTTCCGATTTACCATGAAATAACGTGTCTGCCTTAATTTTTCTCATATATATATATAGATATATATATATATACGAAAAATTCCGGAGATTGACGAAATGGAATTTACCAAACAACATATTAAATTTATTTGTTTGAACATTATTTTCAATCGATACTCTTATTTGAGTAGATATTCTGTTTATAATTATACAGTGAATATATATATATATATATATATATATATATATATATATATATTTTACAAAAAAGTGAAATAGCACATAGATTAAAACCCCACTGTTCAAGCATTTACTTTTACAATATATATATATATTTCTACTGGCCTGATTATTTACAAGAAATTTTGTTACTAAAGTGGTTGTTATTCGGCAGGAATCGAACCTGCGACCCCTAACAACATAGGGGAATCCACCAACTGATCGGATGCGTCTTAGACAGCTTATCCACGAATGATTTCACGGCCTTGTCGAAGTTAAATCAAGCCTTATATACTCAACTTTCGATTTTTCTGAAATAACCATCTTCACTCTGAAATGTATCGCAATGTAAACAAATGTAAGCAGTCAATGTTACGGAAAATTCCGGAGATTGACGAAATGAAAGATAAGAAAATTTCTCGCAAATAATCAGACCGGTAGAAATATATATATATATATAAATATGCTGTTTAATTAAAAACAGAATATCTACTCAAAATACGAGTAACGATTAAAAATAATGTTTAAAGAAAAAAAAGTATATATATATATAAACCCACGTCTTTTGAACAGGTGAAGAGGCTCATCCCTTGTTTCCTGTTTAGGATGTGGTTCCCGGCTTTTTTTTCCCAATACTCTTTCACTTTTTTTTCTCTCTTTTTTTGTCAATTGGAGTAGATAGACTTAACTATCGCCCGGTTCACACTCCACCCATATCTACTGAACGGGTGAAGAGGCTCATCCCTTGTTTTCTGTTTAGGATGTGGTTCCCGGCTTTCTTTCTTTTTTTTTGCCAATCCTCTTTCACTTTTTTTTTCTCACTTTTTTTCTCAATTGGAGTAGACAGACTAAACTATCGCCCGGTTCACACTCCACCTATATCTATTGAACGGGTGAAGAGGCTCATCACTTGTTCCCTGTTTAGGATGTGGTTTCCGGCTTTCTCTTTTTCAATCATTTTCCTCTTAAGTCGCCCCATGCGCATCAGTGGCGTCACCGCCTTGGTTGGGGTGATATGATTAAATATATATATATATATATATATATATATATATATGTAAATTCAGATAAAACTTAGCGGGGAAATAGCCATTTTCAATATGTCATTTTAAGACATGCATTCTCAACCCCATATAAACAAAGAATGAGGAAAGATTCTAAGCCCAGAGGTTTCCTCTAGTAAAGGAAAGGGTTGCGAGATATTGGTTTTTATAGGGTTAAGCTAGCAGAATTTTAGTAGTAATTTCTTCTTTGGTAGTGGGAGGTTTGTGGCTTGACCCTTGAGTTCGTAGTGGTAGGTGGTGTTGGGGAAGTAACTACTTCGCTAAATTTAAAAAAGGAACCTTATTGTAACTAATTGGAATAAAAGGATACTTATTGTAATTTATACTTATTTCTATGACGACACATACTAGTGATCCCCCTTCTTTTATTTAGGAGTATATATATATATATATACGCGGTGTAGATATAGAAGAATCCAAACGAGTATCCTGTACATAAAGTGGTAGGATAACTCTCTAGGAGAGATCAAAATATATATGTATATAAATAGATATAGAGCAAAATATATGTAAAAATTAAGACAGAAACGTTATTCCATGGTTAAACGGAAGGGTAAGCCTATTTCAGGCGAACCATCTTCAGCTTCCGTCTTTATTTTACAGAAGATTTTACACGAATCTTCAGCTTCCGTTTTTATTGTACTGAGGATTTTACATGAATCTTGTCAAATATTCTGTACAATAAAGACGGAAGCTGAAGATGGTTCGCCTGAAATAGGCCCGCTGTTCCGTTTAATCATGTGTGTGTGTAAAATTAAGACAGTCTGTCTTAATTTTTACACACACACACAAATACATATATATATATATATATATATATATATATATATACACTATAGTCATCCGCAGACAGATCTGATGAGCTGTATTACAGCTCATCAGTACAGCTTAGACTCCGGTCGCTTCCTAACCAAGGATTAAACTCCGACCGAATCGGCGTCAGTCAGCGATGCTACCCCTAGGCCACGAGCATCCAGTAGAAGAAGGCAGGCGTTTAGCGCCGCGTATAAACACGCCCAGTATATATATATATATATATATATATATATATATATATATATATATATATATATTGTAATGGTTGTTACAATGGTTTATAAATTCATAGTATCACTGCACAAAATTTTCGCGTATTGCAGCTGCTACGTGCGCTTTTCATCGGGTGATAAGTGCACTTCTCATCGGGTGATAAGTGCACTTCTCATCGGGTGATAAGTGCACTCATCGGGTGATAAGTTGAAATCTTTCAACTTATCACCCGATGAGAAGCGCACGTAGCAGCTGCAATACGCGAAAATCTTTGTGTCGTGATACTATGAATTTATAAACCATTGAAACAACCATTACAATATATATATATATATATATATATATATATATATATATATATATTGTAACAAAGTTGTGGAACTCGTAGGTTTTTTATAGAGAGTGCTCGATACGAACGTAGAGCATTATATTGTAATAGTTGTTACAATGCTTTATAAATTCATGAATTTATAAACTATTGTAATTGTTGTTACAATGGTTTATAAATTCATGAATTTATAAACCATTGTAACAACTATTACAATACAATATATATATATATATATATATATATATATATATATATATATATAGTAGAAATAAAAAAATACTGTCCAAAAAATATTTTCAAACTCAAAACGTTTTAATATTCTTTCCTATATATATATATATATATATATACCACCTGATGAGACATTGGGGATTCAATGTCGAAACAAGCGTATCTTTGTCGTGGATATATATAGAAAAATTACGTACATGTTCTAAAATATAATTTATAATAAATATTCACAGCTCTATATATTATATATCGAGCACTGTTTTAAATTAATGTTTTGGACGTTGTAAGAATTCTTTCTTCGTTCTGTATTCACTCGAATATATATATATATATATATATATATATATATATATATATATTGAGAAACGTTGATCTCAGGGAAGGAAAACACTGCCTTGCTATCCGCTACCTTGCTGTCGCATCTAAACACAGAAAATTGATGAAAGTAAACCGAAGAAGAAAGTACCAGGAGTGGAGCCCTAAAGACGGTTTTCCGTCAGCACCGACAACTTTCGGGCAACTCTTGTAGCCGTTTCATTTCTTTATGTGTTTTGTCTCTTCTGAACGTAGTTGATCATGGGCTTCCACTTGGTCCTGTCTAATGTCGCTCTCAATATTTTTTCTCTTGTTATCTCTTCTGAAACTCGCTCTGCCATTAATTTGCTCAAATCTATCAAGTAGGTCTCGCGTTGTTTTCTCCTGTCTCCCCTTCCCTTTATCCGACCTGTGAGTATCAAGTCTTCCAGGCCGTCTTTCCTCATTATGTATCCCAGGAACCTAATTTGTCTCTTCCTCATATTTATTATCACTTTTCTTCTCGTTTGCATCCTTTCCGACACCTCATGGTTGCACACTTTCTCCGTCCATGATATACTCAGTATTCTTCAGTAGAACCACATTTTTGCTGCCTCAAGCCTCTCCTTCATCCTTGATGAGATCGTTCAGAATGCACTTCCATACAGAAGGAGAGATATCACATAGCAATTCAGCCCTCTTTTCTTTGTCTCTAATGAGGGTTTTCTGTCTTTCAGTAGCTTCTGAAATGCATCTTTGGCCATGTCAATTCGTCTTTGGATTATCCGTGTTGCACTTTCTATCCTCTGTCAAAACACTACCCAGGTAGTTTAATTTTTTTACTTGTTCTTATTTTAGTTTCTCTGACCACTAGTTGGCATATTGGGCTTCTCTTTTTGCTGATGACCATGCATTCAGTTTTCTTGTAGTTTATGCAACAGTCCTTTCCATGTGTAAGTTCCAGTATTTATTTCGATTTTGTCTGTACAATACAACTGATGGGTGGGTTATGTAGTATGCGCAGTTTACGTGCTCTCTCCCTCCCTCTCTCTCTCTCTCTCTCTCTCTCTCTATATATATATATATATATATATATATAGTGTATCGAGGCAGCAAATAATTTTCTAAACATATACTATTAAATATAAGAGACAATGAATGTCTATTATGTTTAAAACGTCGTTCTAAACGTCGTATTTTGGCTTTAATTTCAGTTGAAAATAAAGACAAAACCCTCCAACATTTGGATAATTTTTTATTAATTTGTTTCTAAGCTTTCGGCTCACATGAGCCATCTTCAGAGAGGTTATTTAGACGGTAATACAATATATATGTGAGCCGAAAGCTTAGAAACAAATTAATAAAAAATTATCCAAATGTTGGAGAATTTTTGTCTTTATTTTCAACTGAAATTAAAGCCAAAATACGACGTTTAGAACGGTTCATGATTAAACATAATAGACATTCATTGTCTCTTATATTTAATAGTATATGTTTAGAATATATATATATATATATATGTGTGTGTGTGTGTGTAGTCATCCGCAGACATATCTGTTTCGCTGTATCACAGCTCCTCAGTACGGTTAGACGTCCGATTGCTTCTAGCCAGGATTGAAACCCGACCGAATTGACATCAGTCGGCGATTCTACCTCTGATCTATGGGCGCTCGGTAGAGGAAGGCGGGCTTTAGCATGTTATATACTATATATAACACACACACATATATATATATATATATATATATATATATATATATATTTCGTTAAATATGACAGATAAGAAAAATTGATGAATTGTTATTTAATTTTTTTTCAACATTTTTACATTTTTGTTTGTTTGATGGGAGGAAGCGAGTGCATACATTTCCGTATTGTCCCAACCGCTTTCGGCCATTTTTCTTTAGCTATTTTCAATATCGTTTGTTTTTTGATGTTGTTAATTTCTCTTAATATTTGACTGTTTAAGGTGTATTTTTTGTTCTTTTGAATACTAGCATGAGCATTTATTATTAACTACTTACTGACTGTACCATGAAATTCCTATTCTACGATTAAATGTTAACACCTAAATCCAAACTAATAGCTTCAGTATTGGAAACAAATTATATTCTGTTTTTACGTGTCACAAATTGAAAACAAAGTATTTAAAAAACTGACAAATCTACACAAAGTAGGTTGATGACAGTTTTTTTCGATAAAAATATAGGGACGAAATTATAAGTGTAATGTCAACTTTTGAAAAGAATCCACGCTAAAATTTACATATGAAATTATGGTTAATGGCAAAATCCCACTGACATCAGTACATTATTAAAATCCAAATTATAAAAAAAAAAAAATAAAAAAATAAAAAAACAAAAAACAAAAGACACTATTACTAACCGGTGTCTTGTAAACTCTGATAGTCAATGCCTGGAAAGATATAAAATGTCAGTGATAAAAGACTTACTAAATAGAATGCACTTATTACTTTTCCCAAAGGATATTTCCGAGTGAACTAAAACACATAAAACAGACATTAGTCAAAAAGTAATTTCTCTACTACATTATGCAAGAACAAATAAAATTGTACAATCATCGCATCAGTAATAAAATAACTACACAACAAAACATCAACAGAACACACGCACACACACTCACACACACACATACACACGTACACATATATCTATAGTGCGATGGAAAAATTGTCATCTAAATTACGCACAGGAATTTGATGAAATACGAAAGAGTAAATTTGACTTCGGAATTTCCTGCAACTTTTCTTGACGGTCGACTTGTTTAAATTGGTGAATACTGTCATAATCCTTGCCTTCAATTCGTCTTTGGTGTTACAAGGAGTTTTGTTTGCATCTCGTTCAACTGCACCCAACAGATAATAATCAAAGAGTGAGGCAGAGTCTTGGGAGCTAGGTGGCCAGATGTGAGGGGTGATGTGGTCGCAGAAGTTTTCTGACATCCATGACTGAGTTCTCTTGCTTATGTAGCATGGTGCAGAGTACTATTGCCAGACATAGAACCTTTCAGCAGCCAATCTCTAGACCAACGGCATTACCACCTTCTCAAAGCACATGATGTAGGCATGCGTGTTGAGTGTGAAGACCCACGGGAAGATGACTGAAGACATCACGCTGCCATCACATTTGATCATTCCAAACACCATGATTTTGACTGGATATATCATCCAAATCTTTCCGAATCCTCTGCACTGTCCCTAGATTAAAATCTAAACACCCTGAAATGTTCGTATTGCGTCATCGTGCTATTTTTCTCACAGAGGGTACCCAACTGACCCTGTTACACTATGCAGCCGACAAAATTAAAAACTTACAACGCGCATACATGAAATCAGAAATATAAAATGCCTACTTTTGCCTATAGCACCCTATATATATATATATATATATATATATATATGTGCATTTTATATTTATATATATATATATATATATATATGCATTTTATATTTTTATGTATATATATATATATATATATATATATATGCATTATATTTATATATATATATATGTATATATATATATGCATTTTATATTTTTATATATATATATAGATGCATTTTATATTTATATCTATATATATGCATTTTATATTTATATCTATATATATGCATTTTATATTTATATCTATATATACATATATGCATTTTATATTTATATATATATATACATTTTATATATATATATTTATATGCATTTTATATTTATATATATATATGCATATTATATTTATATATATATATATATGCATTATATATATATATATATATATATATATATATATATATAAATTTTTAAATTTGTGAATTTAGGCTGCAAAGTTTCTTTTAGACATGTCACATTAAATATATTGCAAACATTGTGTCTGCTTATTGTTAATGAAATCTCTTCATACTCACGGACAATCTTTCGCGTATTATAATTGAAAGATATCAGAAATGAGTTGTAACATCTGTCAACGTTTAAACTCATTTCTGACATCTTTTAATTATAATATGCGTAGGATTATCCGTGAGTATGAACGGATTTTATTAAAAATAAGCAGACACAATGTTTGCAATTTATTTAATCTGGCATATATATATGGATGTCCAAAACTTATTCACAAATGTTCCCGTCCAGGAAACAATTGACATCATTATCCGTGATGTATACAATCATGCTACTCTCCCATCAATCAATATTAAACCCACTATATTAAAAAAACTATTATTAGCATGCACCACACAAGTACCCTTTCACGATCCCTTAGGCAATATTTATACACAAATAGATGGTATTGCGATGGGATCTCCTTTAGGTCCCCTCTTTTCTCATTATTATATGGCAAATCTAGAAAATAAAATAAATAATGACAACAATAAACCCTCTATATATGTAAGATACATAGATGACATCTTTGTTTTAGCTAAGAATATCGATCAAATTAAATATCTTAAAAACAAATTTGAAAGTCACTCCGTCCTCAAATTTACATTAGAACTTAATATTAATAACAAACTCCCATTCCTTGATGTATTCATTGATTCTAGCACACATAAATTTACTACTTCTCTATATAGGAAATCAACTAGCATAAATTCGTGTCTTCTTAATTATAATAGTGAATGCCCCCAACGATATAAGTTAGCTGTTATAAAAAACTTACTTCAACGCACACAAATGATATCTTCTTCCAAATCTATATTTTATAAAGAATTACACAACATTAAGCAGACACTAGTCAATAATGGATTTCCTAACTCCGTTATTGATCAACAAATTAAAATGTATCTCAACAAAATTAACAATAGCTCTAACAATAATGATAATATTAATAATAATGGTTTACATCAAAATAAACATAACACTATTAACTTATACTATTGCAACCAAATACATAATAATTATAAACAAGATGAAAAAACTCTCAAAAACATAATACGTAGAAATGTTAAACCAGTCGAAAGTAATAATAAAATTAAACTCATTATTTATTATAAAAAGTTTAAAACAATTGACCTTATAGTCTATAATAGCCCAACAAGCACTAAACTAAATTCTTTACAAAAAACCAATGTAGTGTACCAATTTACATGCCCATTCAGAGATTGCATCTCTGATACTAATCAAAAACCTAGTACATATATTGGTTTTACTGCAACCACGCTCTCCCGTAGACTTACATGTCATCTTTCTGATCAGAGTACTATTAAACAACATTTCTCTGAAAAACATAAACATGTAGGTAATATCAGACAGATTTTGGTCAACAATACGGTGATCCTTACTCATACACACAGTAAGAGGAACCTGCAGATATTGGAGGACATGTACATCAAATCAAAACAACCAACACTCAATAAAATCAACTTTAAAACAGGAAATAACATATTACATTGCATTTGACTACATGGTTTTGTTGTCATTTCGCGCTATCCCGCGGTGTGACGTCATAAAACCGCATCGCAAACTTAAGAACTGCGTTTATTATTTTTGGTAACTATTGCCGTTGCCAAGCGGAGTTTTATGTCAACACAAAATAAAATCGTCGGTGATGGTGGATTTTATAATATTTCAGTTTAAACTACCTCTCTGAAGATGGCTCATGTGAGCCGAAAGCTTAGAAGAAAACCAATAAATAATTATCCAAATGTTGTAGAATTTTTGTCTTTATTTTCAACTGAAATTAAAGCAAAAATACGACGTTTAGAACGGCTCATGATTAAACATAATAGACATTCATTGTCTCTTATATTTAATAGCATATGTTTAGAAAATATATATATACAGTACTGTGCAAAAGTATTAGGACAAAAACTATTTTATCTTTATGAGGCATCAAAATAAAGTTTAAAATTACCCCTGTCCTAACACTTTTGCACACTACCGGTAGTGTGCAAAAGTATTAGGACAAGGAGAGATTTTCCTAAAAACGTCACTGAAATTCAAATATAGGGTGAAAAGCCAAACCTTTGTAAGAATTATTTAACTAAAAAGGAAGAGGAAGGAAGGCTTCGCAATTTGAATTGGCCCCCATAAAGCCCTGATCTCAATCCTATTGAACATCTATGAGATATTTTGGATAAAGAAATTGATAAATCTAATGTTACTTCGCAAGACACACTTTGCGAACAAATACAATCTGCTTTGCAGGAGATACCATTAAATACATTGAAGAAGCTTATGATGTCAATGCCTGACAGAATGAAGGCTGTGATCAGAGCAAAAGGCTATTATACTAAATATTAAATTTATTTTGTAACAGCTATTTTTCTTGTTAAAGCATTTGTTGAGTAAATCAAATCAAATTACTTTAATTAAATTTTATATTTTCTGTCAATATGCCACATAAAAGATAAAATAGTTCTTGTTCTAATACTTTTGCACAGTACTATATATATATATATATATATATATATATATATATATATATGGATATCTCATGTTATTTGTTGTTTGTAGTTGAGGGTAAGTTTATATATATGTGTATATATTATTTTTTGTTTTATTTTATTTTGATATTGATTTTATACCCCGCCGTAAATAAAATGGGCCGCTCCTCTATCATTATAGTAAGGTATGTATAACAACTAGGTCAGCTTTTAATCAGCACCTGACGATTGTGTTGTGCCTGAAATTCAGATTTGTGCTACCGATGAAGGAAAAATTGTATATTTTTATTAACATGAATTATATAGCTCTGTTATTGTACATCAGGCACTATTTATTTATTTATTTATCTAGAGAGAGAAAGAGAGAGAGAGAGAGAGAGAGAGAGAGAGAGAGACAGACAGACAGACAGACAGACAGACAGACAGATAGAGTAAGAGCGATAGAGATAGAAAGAGAGTGAGAAAATATTTGAAGAAAAAAGAAGAAAAGTAGAAATGATGAAAACGAAAAATACGATTAACAAAGAAAGAGAGAAGCTATGAAGGGAAAATGATGAGAACGAGAGAGAAAGAGACAGAGAGACAGAGAGAATGCGAGAGAAGGAGGGCATGTGAGAGAATGAAAATGAGACTGAAGGGAGCCAGATAGATAGAAAGAGAGAATGTGGCAATGGGAGAGAAAGAATGCAGTAGAGAAAAAGAAACTGAGAGAGAAAAGCTGCAGGAAGGAGAGAAGAAGAAATGAGAAAGACAGCAAGAGAGAGAGAGAGAGAGAGAGAGAGAGAGAGAGAGAGAGAGAGAATGAGAGAAGGAATGAGAAAAATAGAGAAAGAAAAAGAAAGAGCACGCGTGAGAGAGGAAGAGAATGATAGAGAAAAAAGCGAGAGAGAGAAGAAGGAGAGAAAAGAGAGCATGCGAAGGAGGGAAGAGAGAGAAGAAGAATGGAAGAGAAAAGAGACAGAGACAGAGACAGAGAAAAAGAATTAGATTGAGAGAGAAAGGGATAACGGTACTGAAAGGGAGCGAGAGAGAGAATGAAAATTAGTGTAAAGAGAGCGAGAGAAATAGTAAGAGAGAGAGAGAGAGTAGTCCAGGAGGGAAAGAAAGCGATTAAAAGAATGAGAATAAGAGATAAATTGTATGAGAATGTGAGAGAGAGGGAATGAGTGAGGTAGAGAGTGATAGAGAGAAAATATGAATGAGAGAGAAGAGAGAAAGAGAAAGAATCAGAAAAAGGACAAAGAGAGTGCGCGAGAGAATGTTAGAGAAAGAGAGTAAGAGTGAAAAGAGAGAGACAGAAGAAGAGAGAAAGAGAGGGAGAGAAAGAGGGCGAGAGAGAAGAAGAGAGGAAGAGAGGAAGAAAATGAGAGCGACAGAGAAATAAGAAAGAAAGAGCGAGTGAGAGAGAGGGAGAGAAAGAGAGAAAGAGAGGGAGTTAGATGAGAGAGAAAAGAGCGTGAGAGAGAGAGAATGGCACTAAAAACAGAGAGAGAGAGAGAGAGAGAGGGGGTAGAATAGGAGAGAGGGAGAATGAGAAAGAGAGAGAGAGAGTGGTACAATGAGAGAAAGCGGAAAGCGACAATGAGAACGAGAGAGAATGAATGAATGAGAGAGAGAGAGAGAGAGAGAGAGAGGGTGTAGAATAGTAGAGAAAGGGATTGATTTTCTAAACGCAGCTGAAACGTGGCTCAAGGCAGAGAGTAGGGAGATATCCAATCCTCACTTGTAATGTTTCTAACTAAACCAGCTTGCTAACCATTACACCACGTCGAAATGCACTGAAGTGGGGAGAGGCAATGGATTTATTTATCAAGAGTATTTGTGCATAAGTGAATGAACTCGTTTGAAATTCGAACACAGTTCTCCTATTTGCAAAGCTTTACAAGTGAGAAGAATGAAAACAAAATAAGTAAAAGACTTTAAAGAAAGCGAAAGAGAGACGGAGAGAGAGATAGAGGGACTGAAAAGAATTTGATTAAAAAAAAAAAGAATGAAGAAGAAAAACGAAGAAAATGAGATGAAAAATGAAAAAAAACCTGAGACGGAAAGAGATTAAGAGGCACAAATAAATGAAGGAAAAAATATATTGGCAAAGATGAAAATAAAAGTGACATTTTATTTTATGGCCGCCATTTTTCGTTGCCGTCGTTTCAAAATCTTTTCCTTTCTGCCCACTCGATTGGCAGAGTCTGTCGGGCAATATGTTTTATCTTTTAAAGCTATAACTAAAATACCTGAGAAAAAAAAAAGAAGAAAAAAAAAAGAAAAAAAGAGAAATGAAGGGGAAAACTAGCAAAAGAAACGAATAAATAAAATGTGCAAAATATGAATATAAAAAGTATGGCGGGGAAGAATTGAATAAAATAAATTCAATATGAAATCGGCTTCTGCAAAACACAGAAAATTATAAATCGTAAAATAAGCACCGACAAAAATAAAAATAGTTAAAACGAAGTGAAATGAAAATGGTTTGGCAGTTAAAATGATGGCGATGGATGGCGAAGAAAAAATAATAAAAAATAAACATGGCGATTTAATCGATCTCTCCTCCATTGGCCACAAATAATCAAAAAACAAAACGAAAAAACAAAACAGAAAAAAAACTGACAGAGACAGCCATTGCAATATTTCTGTAATTGTGAAATATTTTTAAAATTATTGCCGTCACATCTTCGGAGTTGGCGACGATCTCGATGTTATTCAACTTTTAATCGGAGTCATCACGAAGGTTGTACCGCACATACATACATCTAACTCGCTGCTTACATATGGATATACACGCATAATCATATACTTATCGCTACTCTATCTTCCACACACACACACACACACACACACACACACACACACACACACACATATATATATATATATATATATATATATAAAATTCAAATTTTCTTATATCGGATAGTTATTTCGACGGGCAAATTTAACCAACCATCTCATCAGCGAGAATAATAAATTTACTTTACCCGTTGAAATGGTCATCCCATTTAGGAAAATTTGAAACATTTGTTGCTAATCTGAAGCATATGCAAGGTTTCGTACCGGGCCTAAACGTAATTTTCCAGTGTCTGAAAGCGCTTATCGAGGGTGGGCCGGAGGCTGATCATCTCTGGTCGGGTCGGCGCGGTGAGGGGGTATGATGTCGAAGGACCCGAAACCCCCTAGTGATCCTCGCGATGACATCACTGACGACACCCTCTAGCGCCCCTCATTACGGTGCGTATGTTTGAAATTATATGTAATAAATATTAGTTCTGTAAATAAATAAATTATATTGAGCCATGTGGCTGGATCAGCGTCAATATCTAATATTAATAGGATCCTAAGATCTATTGGTCTACGGCTATATCGTGTTGAATGCACCGATTCCGGTGCGATCACCGAAGTTAAGCAACAACGAGCCTGGTCTGTATTTAAATAGGTGACAATTTGGGAATACCAGGTGCTGTAAACGTAAGGACCACGAATGATCCGGCGGTCCTTGGGGGTTTGGCGCAGGGCTAACAACCCTGCCCCGTAAAAAACAGTTTGTTATAGTAACAAAACGTCGCTGCCCTATGCACCATTGGGTTTGATGGATAAATGATGATGAAGTTCTATTAAGAAATAAAAAAAAAATACCATGAGGAAAAAAAAAAATTAAGCTTGATATCGTCAGGTTACGTCTATCGACGGTGAAAGTAGCAAATCTTTTTATAAAAGAGTAAATGACGAAACTTGCTTTTGTGGAATTCGTCGCCATTTTGTTGTGGGGTTGTGGCGAATCTTCGCCGCAAAATTGTAGTGACCGGTTTGTGCCGGAAGTAAGACACAAAAACAAGAACGTAGGCTGAAAACAGTATATTAATATAACAAGAAATTTATGATATTCAAAGGAAGTGTTAATAATAAGTAACTAGAAATAACTAAGTCCGAGGGTATTATTACGCTGCTTATTTCCTGACTAGTAGCTGTCGTTAAATGCTTCTGTTAACCGCTCTTAATTAACTACTGATTAACTGCTCTTTGAAAGTCACGCAGGTAATCTAAATCTAAACTTATTTATAAATGGAACTTTGTGTGTGAGTGTGTGTGTGTTCGTTACTTCATTCTCATCAAATAATCCCCCCCCAAAAGGTAATAAACACACATGTTTAAACCTCAAAATAAAAAAAAAAACGAATAACGTAGAAATAAAAGAAAATAAACTAGCACATTAATAGCAACTTTATTCCATCCACTCATAGATAGTAGTAAAATAAAAAGTATCTAGCCTTCCTTAAAAAAAACCCTTACATCCCAATATAAAAAAGAAATACCCAAACAAAACTAAAAATTGATCTGTCCAAAACTAAGCTACTCCCCAACCCTCTCCTAACCCAAGGCTGCATCACTATGGCTACAAACTGCCTGCTAAATCGTACTACGCTCCCACCACATTCACTTACATATCATATAACCAAAAATAAATCGTTTTCACCATTTATTTTTCATTTAAACTCATCACCAGAAAAGGGGCAAACGTAGCTCCGAAACACGAACGTTTTTGTGTAGTGATACTATGCTTTTATAAACCGTCGTAACAAACATTACAACTATATATATATATGCCTGATAGACAGACATGAACAAAATGAGAGATAGAGAGACAGATCGGTATGAGCATATATATAGGGGTAGAGTCGCCGACTGACGCCATTTCGGTCGGGTTTCAATCCTGGGTAAAAAAGCAATCGGAGTCTAACCGTACTGATGAGCTGTGATACGGCGAAACAGATCTGTCTGCGAATGACAATATATATATATATATATATATATATATATGTGTGTGTGTATGTGTGTGTGTGTGTGTGTGTGTGTGTGTGTGTGTGTGTGTGTGTGTTATGGAGTTGTGGCGAAATTTCGCCGCAAAATTGTAGTGACCGGTTTGTGCCGGAAGTAAGACACGGAACAAGAAGGTAGATTCAAAACAGTGTATTAGTATAACAAAGAAACAATATAACCAAAAGAAGTGTTAATAATCAGTAATATAGAAACAAGTAAAGTCCGAAGGTATTATTACGCTGCCTGACTTGTGGCTGTCGTTAACTGTTTTACTTGACTGCTGTAACTAACTGCTAGTAACTCACTTTCTAGAATTCACGCAGTTAATTCATATATATCAAGAAGAGTTCATTTCTTGTAGGAGAGTACCATAGCTGTCATGGTGGCATCACCCATTACACACGGATTGAACTCTTCCTCCAACTACATATACTTCTCCTCACAAGAGGTGGAGGCAGAGAGAGGTCTTTGGATCTCTGGAGCTCAGACTCTTTGGACATTGGCATGAAAGACTAAAAAGCAATAGTTGTTTCCAGTTAAAGCGAAACCGTAGACTGAAAGAAAAATGAATGGATGTAAGTCAAATTTTGATTTCCTCGTATCGATATCAAATAAATGTTTTCGTCGTAAACTGAATTTTAAAGGCTAAATAAGTCCTGTAAATGGTATCATGGCTGAGACTAAGAACTACAATTATACCTACTTAGAGCCAAACCCGAAGCAAAAACTAAAATAAAAGGGCTGAGAAAAATACAGAAATACAGGCAGATAAACAAGCACACACAAACATCTTGCCTTATATATATATATATATATATATATATATATATATATATATATATATACAATCGATTTTATGCACTATTGTAAGAACTGCAACCTTGAAACTTCTGAATATCGTTTCTTATGTCTTTGTCTATGAGTGTATCAAATTTGATTAAAATCGGACCACTTCTTCTATAACCCGATTTTTTTTATTATCGATTTTCGATATTTATCGCGGGTACCTTGACACAAAACCTAGCTAAGAACACTCGCAGACGCTTATAGTACAACTGTGTAAATTTTCAAGAAAATCGGTTCAGCCGTTTCGGAGTCTATAGGTAACGGACACATACACAGAGACACACACACAGACTCATACACACACACACAGACAAAGTTCCTTTTATAAATAAGTTTAGATAGATTTTAGTTGTTCTATTATTTCTTGCTGGACTTCTTAACCGGGTCCACGACAATAACACTTGCAATGGAGTAAAACGTCCGACAGTGAAACGATAACAACTTTGGCGATAATGCGAAACTGTACGACGGCAATCATTACGAGAACGGCCCTCAGTGTTATTTTTTTTCCATTTTCAATAATAAGCTATTTCGTCAATGCACGTCAAGGCCTAATTAGACCGGTTAGGCCTGATATATAGGGTCTTCGGTTTATTGAGTTTAAAAATGAGACACTAAAGCTTGAAGACGTATTGGAATTGCTAAAGACGCATCCCAAAGGACGAGTAGAGTTTTGAGAGACAGAAAAATTTCGCCGGAAACAAAGAAACGAGTAGAGTGGTAGTATGGTAGCGAATTCCGGACAATTTACTCAAAGATAAAGGAAAGACACGAAGCAATAGAAATGTGGTTCTACAGAAGGATGTTGAGGATACCACAGACCAAACATGTGTGCAATGACGAGGTTTTAGAGAAAATGGAAAAGAAAACGAAACTTATAATTAATGGGCTTACGGTCATATCACGTTGAATAGACCGGTTCTCGCTCGATCACCGAAGTTAAGCAACGTTGAGCCTGGTCAGTACTTAGATGGGTAACCGCTTGGGAATACCAGGTACTGTAAGCATTTAGTGACAAATGTGCGTGCTTACGGTCATATCACGTTGAATACACCGGTTCTCGCTCGATCACCGAAGTTAAGCAACGTTGAGCTTGGTCACTGCTTAGATGGGTGACCGCAGTGGATATCGGCTCGGAAAGAGAAATCGGTGAGCCGAGTTCGAATTCCAGTTGAATACCCTGCATTCACTTAAGCACTGGTACCCCTGGGAAAGGTATTAATCCGTCTCTTCCCTCCAATTATGGGTTAAATAACAAGGGTAGGACTTGGGGATTCTGCTCTTAAAAGAAAATCCCAATGAACCTTGATACTCGAAAAGGAAAATATTGTAAAAATAAAATAACCTTACCCCAAAATTATTGGTTATGACCTTAAATGATCCCATAAGGATTGATAGGTCATTAAACCTCGAAACAAATAAACAAACAAACAAAAATTATAATTAACATCAGGAACAGGCAGCTGAAGTCTCTGGGACACGCAACGAGAAAAAATGACTTGGAGAATCTGACGCCCACAAGGCGGATAGAGAGAAAGAGACATATTTGATGTGCTTAAACGAATAGACGGTATAGCAGGGTTTGCAATAAGTAACAGGACAACATATATTAAGAGTAATAATGGACAGGGAGAGGTGAAGGGCCATGATCGTCTACGTCCTGAAGGCACAAAAAATGAAGAATGAGAAACATGACACTTGATGTTGGACACGTTTGTAATAATATTTTCTCAGTCTCCAAATCAAGGTACCGTGGTTCATTTAACAATCCATGCTCAACACAAGTATTTTTTCCTTTTCCCTTTCGACAACAGATATTAAATTTATAGGTGTCTCGTAACGTCTAAACGTCTTTTTTAGGTGCCGAGGCCAGGATACAGAAAACAAAAAGGCAAACTGCCTGGTTCACGCTCCTCCAACAGTCTTTTGAACAGGAGTAGCCGTTGTCTTGTTCTCTGTTTAGTATATAAATTTGCAAAGAAATAATGCTATTTTGGATAAATTTGAAGGGGGAAAAGCCTTCGGGACCTAAAATGAAAATTTAACTTGGTTTCCTGTTTCTTTTAAAGTCTTTTCATTCGCTTTCACTCCCAGTAGCCCATCTTGAGTCTTAGTGGCATTATCGCCTTGCTTGATTGAAAAAAAAGTAATTTATTAGAGCAATTTTCCAGCTTTTCTTTTTCATTCCTTTTTGCCGAAACGAGAGAAACGCCGGAAACTCACAAATCTGTTGAACAACAAAACAGACTTCTGAACAATCATCTACTCCCTATATATATATATATATATATATATATATATAGTCATCTGCAGACAGATCTGTTTCGCAGCTCATCAGTAAGGTTAGACTCCGATTGCTACACAACCCAGGCTCGAAACCCGACCGAATTGGTCTTAGTCAGCGACTCTACCCCTGGGCCACGGGGCGTTCGGTGGAAGAAGGCCCTCTTTTTAGCGCATATCATATTACGCGCCCAATAGCTAGCGTGCTCCAATTCATTTTTACTGAATCAGCGATGCGTATACTTGAAGAATAACAGGGGCTCTGTGGTGCAATGAATAGCAAGCTTGTCTCACGAGATCAATTACGAATGAGTAGTGAGTTCGTTTCTCACTAGGTTCTGTACGCTTTTGGCCTTGTGCCACATCTAAGCGACACTTTGAAAACCATCTTAAAGAATAACAGCAAATGTCTGATGTGGATCTTACGAGGGAATGCACGAATGAATGAGTCCATACCCTGACAGGTTATAAGCGAAAATATTGATTATTTTCTAAGCACAGCTTAGACCTGGCACAAGGCCGTAAGTAAGGGCCACCTAGTGAGGACAAACTCACTAGTAAGTTGTAATGGTCATAGCGAGACAAGCTTCTAACCAGTACACCACGTCGAGGTGCCCTTATAAGTGCAAATAATTATCAATTCCAGAAGATGAGTAAAGTATTAAGAAACAGGATAATTTTGCTAGAAACAAAGAAGAGAGTACTTAATTTAATTAAAGTAATTTTATTTGATTTACTCAACAAATGCTTTAACAAGAAAAAATACTTGTTACAAAATATAATTTAATATTTAGTATAATAGCTTTTCGCTGTGAAATAACAAAATAATTGCGACAATTTATCAATTGCACTTAGTATATATATATATATATATATATATAGTCCTGTGCAAAATATTAGAACAAGAACTAATTTATCTTTTATGAGGCATATTGACAGAAAATAAACAATTTAATTAAAGTAATTTTATTTGATTTACTCAACAAGTGCTTTAACAAGAAAAAATAGCTGTTACAAAATATAATTTAATATCTAGTATGATAGCCTTTTGCTTTGATCACAGCCTTTATTCTGTCAGGCATTGACATCACAAGCTTCTTTAATGTATCAAATGGTATCTCCTGCCAAGCAGCTTGTATTTGTTCCCAAAGTGTGTCTTGCGAACTGTTTAATCAAAAATCAAAGTGTGTCTTGCGAATTGTTTAATCAAAAATATCACATAGATGTTTTTTAGGAAAATCACCCCTGTCCTAATACTTTTGCACACTACCGGTAGTGTGCAAAAGTGTTAGGACAGGGGTGATTTTAAACTTTATTTTGATGCCTCATAAAAGATAAAATAATTCTTGTCCTAATACTTTTGCACAGTACTGTATAATGTATCGCTAAAGATGCTGGAAAAATGGTCAGTTCTCAGTACCACTCCAGTAAGTACCTGTTCCTTCTGATATCCTCTACGTCTACAAGAGCCAGATCAGGGCGAAAATAGAGTACATTTGCCATATATCGACAAGATCTGCAGTCTTCTTCTTCTTCTTCTTCTTCTTCTTCTATGTGCCCTGTCCTTTCAGGATGTAGGCGATCATGGCTTACCACGTCTCTCTATCCATGGTGGCTCTTAGGATGCCTTCTCCTGTTACACCATGCAACCCTCGTTCCATCATCCACCTGAGTAGGTCCTTCAAATATGTTATCCGCTATTTCCCCTGTCTTTTTTCCCACTATCTGGCCTGTTAGTATCAGGTTCTCCAAGTCCTCTTTCATTATTGCTTTTCCCAGGAACTTCAGCTGTCTCTTCCTGATATTAATTTCCTTCTCGTTTCCATCATTTCCAAAACCTCATCATTGCTTACATGCTCGATCCATGATATTCCCAGTATCCTTCTGTAGAACCACATTTCAGCTGCTTCAAGTTTTTCCTTTATCTTTGATGATATTGTCCAGTATTCACTGCCATATTGAAGAACTGACATCACATAGCAATCCAGTGCTCTCTTCTTTGTTTCTAGCGAAATTGTCCTGTTTCTTAATACTTTGCTCAACAGGGGGACCTGGGAACAACAGGAATTAAGAAGTGTTTCCAAGCTCTTCAAAATCTTCCAATCAGCGGCCTTGCTGCCAGTTTATATATTGATTGTAATATGGAACTGATCCTCCACTTTATATCCAGTATGCTTCTGTAGAACCACACTTCGGTTGCCTCAAGTTTTTCCTTCATCTTCGGTGATATTGTCCAGCATTCACTGCCATATTGAAGAACTGACATCACATAGCAATCCAGTACTCTCTTCTTTGTTTCTCGCGAAAGTGTCCTGTTTCTTAATACCTTACTCAACTTCTGGAATGCTTCCTTCGCCATGCCAATTCGCCTTCGGATCTCTGTGTCGAACTTTCCGTCTTCTGTTATAACACTTCCCAGGTATTTAAATTTTTGTACCTGCTTGATTCTAGTATCCTCTACCTGTATCTAGCATTTTGGCTTGCTCTTTTTACTGATGACCATGCATTCGGTTTTCTTGCAGTTTATTTGTAGTCCTTTCTTGTCACTCTCTTCAGCTGCCTTCTGTAGTCATCCCTTTTTTTTTTCTTATGTATCGTTCTTCATCGGAAATCGTATATTAAATTGTTTTTTTTTTAATCATTTCACCCCGAGCAAGGCGGAAACGCCACTGATGTGCAGGGGGTTACATAAATGTAAAAAGATTAATTAAAAAAGAGTGAGAGTACAAACTAGTTAGAAAGGAACAATAGAAAGCTGAGAATGCAGGTGCGATGACAGATACATAGGTGGAGAGAAAGGGAAGGTTATACGGGGGTGGGGAGAGAGCTAGAGTCCAGTGGTTAGTTGATGAGTATTGACTTTGCATTTAAATTTCTGGAGGTTGTAGCCGTCAGGAAAGCAAGAATATGGGAGCGAGTTCCACAGGCGGGAAGTGCGAGAGAGGAAACTGCAGGAGTAGAATTGTCGTCTGCACTTGGCTAACCTGACTGTGAAAGGGTGGGATCCAGTTGCCAGTCTGGTTGCACGAGTAAACACCTGTTGAGGAGGCATTAGTGACTTAAGCTCATCCGAGCAGAAGCCATGAAACCGAGCAGAAGCCATTTGACCGTTTCAGATAAGGTCGCTTTTAAATATTAATTTCAAAAAATCTTTTAATACCTTCGGAATTTGTCAAACACAAATTGATAAACAGACTGATAATTTGCAATTCTTGATAACGACTAGAGTGACAGTCGAAAATATTCGAAATAACTGTTTGAATATTTCTTTTTAATTGAAATACTTTAAAAAACAAGTGTCTTCTTCAATAGAGTCGATTATATGGATAACAATACTGGATTATGAATGCGAAAAATATAACCAAAGCAATGGCAAAATTACTTATATATGGATGCCATTTTTTAACAGATTAGATTCATGTTAGCTTACTTAGGATTTTTACTTTTTATTTTTAATGATTTCAAAAAACAGAATACTTTTTTTTGCATCTAACAATAGAGTTAATTGTATAAAGCAAAATCGCCGATTACTCATACAGTAAATATACGCGTGGCAATAGCAAAATTTTCGTAAATATGGCCGGCATTTTTGATGGCACAAAACATATTAGTTTTATTTTTAACAATTTTTTATATTTTTATTTTTAATGATTTTAAAAAGCAGAATTTTTTCTCACATGAGACAATAGAGTTAATTGTATTGATAAAAATTCTAGATTTTTTTACACAGAAAATATAACTATTGCAATTGCAAAAAAATCATTTAAATATGGCCGGCATTTTTTTTACGATCCAGATCGTGTTACCGGTTTTTAAATTAATATTTTGACTTTAAATATTTAAAAAAAGCAGAATTATTTGTTAGATGCGACAATAGAGTTAATCGTGTCGGTAAAAATCTTAAATTACTGAATTAGAAATTTTCAGCTGCAGAAATGATTAAGTAGAGGTGTCGACTGGAAAGTTCATAGGCTGAACAAGATATAAGTGTAATTAAATACGCCAGTTAGTAGACTAAAAAACCTGAAAGTGCACTAGTGAACACTACCGGCCATAATTATTAGGCGACCCCAGTTTTTTTAAAAAGAAGGTGATGTATTTTATACTATTTTTCGTATTTATTGCAAAATGGATAATTCTAAATGAAAGTAGAATGGTTCTTTTGTTATTATAACTTTGTAAAATGTTACAAGGCAGCCAGGAAGCCTTTGCTTCGCCAAGGAGAAGATACTAGCATGGGGAAGAGAGCACAAAAACTGGACACCAGAACAGTTCATTTGATGCACATGTTATTGTGCAGTATAAATAAAAGAACCATTCTATTTTCATTTAGAATTATCCACCTGACAATAAATACATATTACAATAAATAAATACAATAAATAAAATCTGGGGTGGCCTAATAATTATGGCCGGTAAAGATGAGGAAAAAATTGAAGCAGCGGAAATGTGGTTCTATAGAAGGATGCTGCGGATAAGAGGCTTGTTTCCTGTTTAGGATGTGGTTTCCGGTTTTCTCTTTTCCAATCTTTTCACTCTCGCGTAGCCTCCTGTGTATCAGTGGCATTTTCGCCTTGCTTAGGATGATATGATAAAAAAAAAAAAAAAAAAATCATGGACCGAGCATGTGAGCAAGGATGAGGTGTTGGAAAGAATGGCAACGAAAAGAAAATCAATATTGAGCATTAAGAAGAGACAACTGAAGTTCCTGGGACATGCAATGAGGAAGGAGGGCTTGGAGAACCTGATACGAACAGGCCAGATAGAGGGAAAAAGAGACAGAGGAAAGCAGCGGATAACATATTTGAAGGGCCTGATCAGGTGGATGATGGAACGGGGGCTGAGAGACGTTACAGGAGAAAGCGTGCTAAGAGCCACCAGGGATAGGGAGACGTAGAAAGTCACGATCACTCACGTCGTGAAAGGACATGGCACATAGAAGAAGAAGAAGAAGAAGAAGAAGAAGAAGAAGAAGAAGAAGTGTATATCATACAGGTCGACCAGCCGTTGCATTCTGTTACATTTGCATGTATATCAAGGTATCCGTTAGTGTGTCTATTTAGATTTTTATGGGATAACGGAGGCATGGTGGAGTTTTAGATAGTGGCTCGGATTGAGGAATCTGAGAATTGAATTCGAATTCAAGTGAGCTTCATTACATTCAAATACTAATACCATTGGGAAATGTACGAATTCATCTTTTCTCGCCAAGCTAGGAGTAAATAGCAGGACAGTCTTGGTTCTATAGCCTTGATTGGCAACCGGTCTAAGAGAATAAAAACTTTGAATTCAAACCAGCCTGGAGAGGGTTGGACTCCGTCAGGCTGTCGTGCCCAAAGAAACAGCTCTTCTACTGCGGCTGCAGTGTTCGAGAAATGTTATAATTATTTACACTAGTTACATGTGGTGCGTTGTGGTGCAGTGGATATCGGCTCGGAACGAGAAATCGGGGAACTGAGTTCGAATTCCAGTTGAATCCATTGCATTCACTTACGCGCAAATACCCTTGGGAAAGGTATTAATCCGTCTCTTCCTTCCAGTTATGGGTTAAATAACAGGACAGATCGGGTTCTATAGCCTTGGTTCATAACCAGTTTACCGCAGAAAGTAATGGCAACCTACTGTGGGATAATCTTCATCCCAGTCAGTCATGTCTCTTTCGAGACATGATCGCCCAAGCGTGTATCACGTATGACACTTAACTGACTGACTGAATATAATATTTGGAATCATGATTAAGGCTTCTACTGGTCATAAAGTGGGGGATCGGTTTTCTGTTGTCATGAAGTAATAAACTGCTCCCCTACTAATTACTACTTAATAATATAATACATTTCTTCCCCCTCTAGCTATGAGTCAAATAACTTGACAGATTGGGTTCTATAGCCTTGGCTGGCAACCTATCTACCGCAGAAAGCAATGGCAACCTACAGAGGTATAATCTTCTTCACTGTCAGTCATGTCTCTTTCGAGACATGATCGCCCACAGCGTGTATCACGTATGGCACTTAACTAACTGACTGACTATAATAGTTGGAGACATATTTAAGGCTTCTACTGGGCATAAAGTGGGGGATTGGTTTTCTATTGTTATGAAGTAATAAACTGCTCCCCCACTAATTACTACTTAATAATATAATACATTTCTTCCCCGTCTAGCTATGAGTCAAAGAACTTGACAGATTGGGTTCTATAGCCTTGGCTGGCAACCTATCTACCGCAGGAAGCAATGGCAACCTACTGCGGGATAATCTTCTGCCCAGTCAGTCATGTCTCTTTCGAGACATGATCGCCCAAGTGTGTATCACGTATGGCACTCAACTGACTGACATGTGGTGCCTCTACTACTTCAATGAGTCACGAAATATGTGAATCTGGGAATAATTATCTATAACCTTTTATATAAGTTTCTATTTATCAAGCAGAGCTTTGAAAGAAAAGATGTATGACGAATTGGAACATGTTTGTGTGGCGTGTTTCATCTGTTGGGACTTCATCAGACAGGGTTTGTTTGCGTTATTGTGACTACGCATGCGCATGAACGACAGACGCTGGCAGATTTTAATGAATTTTTTGTTTTATTTTTTTAATTTTAGAAAACTGAAAATGTCTTTTTGTTTGTATCCAAAAATGTTTTGCTGTGAATAATTTTTTCCATTCAAAAATGTGTAATGGTAATAATTTTTCCTTCAAAAATATATTATTGGCAATATTTTTTCTTTCAAAAATATATATTCTTTTTAATAAAAGTCTATTTTTATGTACATATTTCTATAAAAGTGCATTTTTATACTTTCAAAGCATTTTGACCCCAGTTTGTTGGAACCCTAACAGGTGTTACCACTCCGGATCAGGGTGGATATGGGAACAACAGCAATTAAGAGGTGGTTCCATGTTCCTCACAACTGCCCAATCAGAGGCCTTGCTGCCGGGTGCAGTTTACTGTCATACCCAGAACTGGTTATTCAATATCCCACATTATGATAACAGAAAATCTGGTAAGAATGGCGAAACACTGTAAGAACCTGGACGTATGTGGTTGAACTAGCAATTGCATTTATACCTTGATCAGCCCATGAGCTTTTCAACCGACTCTCGTATTTTTTTTAATCATCTCACCCCAAGCAAGGCATTCTACTGCCACTGTTGCGCAGGGGGTTACACAGGGGAAAGTGATGAGAAAGAGGGGTTAGTTATAGAAAATGTCAGGAGGAGGGTAATAGACGGATGAGGATACCGAGGATGTGGTGGAGTAGATGGAAAAAGAGCTTGAGAGAATGGATGCGAGTTAGTGTGATAGGAGATGTCTATTGACCTTACATTTAAGTTCCTGGAGATTGTAGCTGTCGGAGAAGCAAGTATATGAAAGGGAATTCCACAGGTAGGAGGTGCAATAAAAGAAGCTGTTAGAGTAGAAATTGCGGTTACATTTTATCGGTTTCACAGTAAAAGGGTGGGACCTTGTTGCTAATCTAGTAGCTCGTGTAAATTCATACCTAGGAGGCACCGGTGATCTAAGTTCATTGGAGCAGAAGCCGTGAAAGTATTTATAGAAGAGGCACAGGGAAGCCACGTCACACCGATGAGAGAGCGACTGCAGCCGGTCTGCCAAGTCGGTATTGATCATATTACAGATTCTCCGTTGGATTTTATCAAGAACCCCGAGGTGAATAGCAGGGGCATCCGACCAGATGTGGCAGCAGTATTCAATACACCGGCGGATGGTAGATTTATATATGTGCAGGATGGACTCAAACGGGAAAAAACTTCCTGGCCCTGCACAGTGAATTGACCTTCTTAGCATCGCATTGAGCAATGAATTCGGTATAGTCCTTCCACTTGAGGTCCGTTGAGAGTGTGAGGCCAAGGAGGCGTAGTGTTTTACTCTCAGAGAGGATCATTTTTTCAGCCTTTATCAGATGCATGTAGATCCCGGTAACCATCAGGGAATAATTCCCTTTATATAATCTACGAGGATAGACTGCACTTGTTTCATTGTTCATGTCTAGGGGAGATAATTCGTATAGTGCTTATTTCAGATACTGTTCATTCATTGCTCGCTCTTTCCACGGAGTCCAACGTTACACTGCCCAGATCAAGGATTGAACTCACAATTACTATTTTACTCAATTCACAAATTTAAATGCAAAATCAATTGCCATCTTCTGCCTGTTCTTTTATTGTCCTTTCTTTTCACTGAAGTCTTCTCATTATCTATCACACTCAGTAATCTATCGCGTCTTAGGGGCATTATCGCCTCATTTGGGGTGAAGTGATTGCAAAAATAGACGCTCTCCGACTGGACCTTACTAATAAAATACGAAGGGAAAGGGGCTGAAGCAGTTTTCAGCGACAAAACTAGTTTTCTAAATGGTTATCCTCGTTGGCTATGTGTTTTGTTACAACTGTACAGCGCCACAACGAGCGTCACTAGTCACACGCATTTCTCAATGCCTAACTGTGATCACATCCATTGTTTTGTTTCGGTAAATATTTAGTAATATAAATATCAGTAGTTTTTTTCAGCATGGAGGAATTCAATGATCCACCTCCACTTCTTCGGCACTTTTCCTGTCAGACACTATTTTACCAGTTTGCCGTTTAGCTGCTACCAATAAGAATATCAAAAGGAAAAGTGTGTGTGGGTTATTTTCGGAAATGCTCAACCTCTGCTGCGACATAGACGACATACTCCACTGACGTCGTAGGATCTAATAATATAATAGGAGCAACCCACATACATATGTACATACAATAGCAAAACGCACAAACACACACACACGCACGCATGTTCACAAACACACGCATACATATACACACAGGCTGAAGCGCATAAAATACACTCTTACGCAAAGAGACTTGAATACTCTCATATATGCGCACATACGAATGAAGAGAAGCATAGACATACAAGGATAAATAAGCATACACATATGCACACATCACTCATATACACTGTTTACAGACGCACACTTGCACAGTTATATAAATTTAAACACAGATGCTAATTAATATATGCACACAGATATTATATCGAACATCACATGACATGAACTTACTCATGAAAGAGCCACGTGCATATATAAACGTACGCACACACACGCATATGCTTGCACACACACACACACACACACACACACACACACACACACACACACACACACACACAAAGACACACGAAAATCTATCTGCGTTCACATCTCAACATCGGCTCCAGTGTTCGTGATTTGTCATTCTCAATCTTGCAAATTTTGCGACTATCGATTTATTTAAAATGTAATAATTCGTGAGAATTGCTCCGCTATAAATTGTATCAACTGGCGGAGTTGGGGAAAAAAGGTGCTTCTCATTAAACACACACACACACACACACACACACACACACACACACACACACACACACACACACACAGACGAATGCGCGTAAAAAAAAAAGCAAAAGTAAAAATCAATTACAATTATTGAGAGAGAAACGAAAAGTAAAAGACGTAAATAATCCAAACGAGAGTCATCAAAAAAAAAAAGAAAAAAAAAAAGAAAGTCAGGCAAAACAAATCGAAAGAGCAAAAGTTTATGCGTGTGTGAGTTTGTGACAGTGCGTCAGTATAGTGGGTGCCAAATTAGAGGAATTTTTATTGACAGTTAAAGCCGCTAAATAATAATAATAATAATAATAATAATAATAATAATAATAATAATAATAATAATAAATACAATAATAATAATAAAGATTTTTAAAAGGTAAGAAAATAAAACCGAGCATACTCGGACAAAAATGTGATGTATAGATAAGAACAGACTTAGATAGATAGATAGATAGATAGATAGATAGATAGATAGATAGATATGAACGGACAGATAGATAGATAGATAGATAGATAGATAGATAGATAGATAGATAGATAGATAGATATGAACGGACATAGATAGATAGATAGATAGATAGATAGATAGATAGATAGATAGATAGATAGATAGATAGTTGGCATTTTGGGATCTTCATTTAACTGATTGCCATGCATTCACTTTTCTTATAGTTGATACGTAGTCCTTTCTTTCCGCTTTCCTTAACTACTTCCTGCAGCAGGTCTTGTGGTTTTGTTATTATTTATCTACCATTAGCACAATATCATCTGCGTATCTTATACTAGCAGTATAGCCCGGCGTTGCTCGGGTGTAATGGAAGCTTTAAAACTAATCCATGGTCCTAGAGCTCAGACTCTTTGGACGTTGGCACGAAAGACTAAAAAGCAATAGTTGTTTCCAGTTAAAGCGAAACCGTACACCGAAAGAAAAATGAATGGATGGAAGTCAAATTTTGATTTCCTGGTATCGATATCAAATAAGTTTTTTTCGTCGTAAACTGAATTTTGAAGGCTAAATAAGTCCTCTGAGTAAATGGTATCATGGCTGAGACTAAGAACTACAATTATACCTACTTAGAGCCAAACCCGAAGCAAAAACTAAAATAAAAGGGTTGAAAAAAATACAGTCATACAGGCATATAAACAGACACACACACAAACATCTTGCCTTTTATATATATGCTTTATCGATTTCTGCACTATTGTAAGAACTGCAACCTTGAAACTTCTGAATATCGTTTCTTATGTCTTTGTTTATGGGTGTATCAAATTTGATTCAAATCGGACCACTCTTTCTATAATCCGAGTTTTTTGATTATCGATTTTCGATACTTATCGGGAGGACCTCGACACAAAACCTAGCTATGAACACTCGCAGACGCTTATAGTACAACTGTGTAAATTTTGAAGAAAATCGGTTCAGCCGTTTTGGAGTCTATAGGTAACGGACACACACACAGAGACAGACACACACACACAGACAAAGTTCCATTTATAAATAAGTTTAGATTATATTGTTCATACTGTGCCCACCAATGACTAATCCTGGGAGGACATCTAAAGCTCTCAGAATGGCCTTGCTGTATAGATTGAATAGATCTGGTGAGAATACACATCCTAGGCTTGCACTCCTTTCTATCTTTATGCGTCTGTTGAACTCGTTACCCATCTGTATGCACGCACTTTGCTGCCAGTACATGTTCTTGATTACTCACAGGTTTTTCTCGAATATGTCAAGGTTGCCAAGCATCCCTATCCTGTCTTTGCATAACTTTAGGTGATCACAATCTGAAAGTAAAAGGAAGCCAAACTGGTCATTTGTACCAAAACAAATAAATACAAATGGAGGAAAATTCGGTAACCGTGGAAAAAGTGAAATAAATAAAATAAACAATGCATATATAACTTCAAATAAAAATAATAATCACAATACCCAAGCAATAATTACGTTTTTCTGTCAAACGCAAAGATATAAAACAAAACGCATCATCTTTTTTGGAGTTCAAATAACCAATAATATAAATAATAAAATTAAAAATTACGATAATTCGAAGGAATGAGAAAGTTTACAAAAGTTCTTAGATTGTTTTGGGTAAGACAATAAACTATACCTGGTCAGAAAATTCAAAAGCGTGGAACCACAACTTGATTTCTGTTATTCCGAAATAGACTCAGATTCACGGTGGTGAAAACTGTTAAGTTTCCAGATTTCCATTTTTTATAGGAACATGACCAATAATACAGTATTTCATTTAAAATGATCAACAATACGATTTTTCAAAAGAATGATCAACAATATAATATTTCATTTAAAATGATCAGCAATACGATTTTTCATACAGAATGATCAACAATATAATCTTTAATTTAAAATGATCAGCAATACGATTTTTCATACAGAATAATCAACAATATAATATTTCATAGAAAATGATCAGCAATACGATTTTTCATACAGAATAATCAACAATATAATCTTTAATTTAAAATGATCAGCAATACGATTTTTCATACAGAATAATCAACAATATAATTTTTCATAGAAAATGATCAGCAATACGATTTTTCATACAGAATAATCAACAATATAATTTTTCATAGAAAATGATCAGCAATACGATTTTTCATACAGAATAATCAACAATATAATTTTTCATAGAAAATGATCAGCAATACGATTTTTAATACAGAATAATCAACAATATAATTTTTCATAGAAAATGATCAGCAATACGATTTTTCATACAGAATAATCAACAATATAATTTTTCATAGAAAATGATCAGCAATACGATTTTTCATACAGAATGATCAACAATATAATCTTTAATTTAAAATGATCAGCAATACGATTTTTCATACAGAATAATCAACAATATTATCTTTCATTTAAAATGATCAGCAATACGATTTTTCAGACAGAATAATCAACAATATAATTTTTCATAGAAAATGATCAGCAATACGATTTTTCATACAGAATGATCAACAATATAATCTTTAATTTAAAATGATCAGCAATACGATTTTTCATACAGAATAATCAACAATATAATATTTCATAGAAAATGATCAGCAATACGATTTTTCATACAGAATAATCAACAATATAATCTTTAATTTAAAATGATCAGCAATACGATTTTTCATACAGAATAATCAACAATATAATGTTTCATAGAAAATGATCAGCAATACGATTTTTCATACAGAATAATCAACAATATAATTTTTCATAGAAAATGATCAGCAATACGATTTTTCATACAGAATAATCAACAATATAATTTTTCATAGAAAATGATCAGCAATACGATTTTTCATACAGAATAATCAACAACATAATTTTTCATAGAAAATGATCAGCAATACGATTTTTCATACAGAATAATCAACAATATAATTTTTCATAGAAAATGATCAGCAATACGATTTTTCATACAGAATAATCAACAATATAATATTTCATAGAAAATGATCAGCAATACGATTTTTCATACAGAATAATCAACAATATAATCTTTAATTTAAAATGATCAGCAATACGATTTTTCATACAGAATAATCAACAATATAATGTTTCATAGAAAATGATCAGCAATACGATTTTTCATACAGAATAATCAACAATATAATTTTTCATAGAAAATGATCAGCAATACGATTTTTCATACAGAATAATCAACAATATAATTTTTCATAGAAAATGATCAGCAATACGATTTTTCATACAGAATAATCAACAATATAATTTTTCATAGAAAATGATCAGCAATACGATTTTTCATACAGAATAATCAAAAATATAATTTTTCATAGAAAATGATCAGCAATACGATTTTTCATACAGAATAATCAACAATATAATTTTTCATAGAAAATGATCAGCAATACGATTTTTCATACAGAATAATCAACAATATAATTTTTCATAGAAAATGATCAGCAATACGATTTTTCATGCAGAATGATCAACAATATAATCTTTAATTTAAAATGATCAGCAATACGATTTTTCATACAGAATGATCAACAATATTATCTTTCATTTAAAATGATCAGCAATACGATTTTTCATACAGAATGATCAACAATATAATCTTTAATTTAAAATGATCAGCAATACGATTTTTCATACAGAATAATCAACAATATTATCTTTCATTTAAAATGATCAGCAATACGATTTTTCATACAGAATAATCAACAATATAATTTTTCATAGAAAATGATCAGCAATACGATTTTTCATACAGAATGATCAACAATATAATCTTTCATAGAAAATGATCAGCAAAACGATTTTTCATACAGAAATGATCAACAATATAATCTTTAATTTATAAAAATCAGCAATATGATTTTCATATAGAATAATCAAATAAGTAGTCTTTTTCAGAAAATGATCTAGCAATACATTTTTCATATAGAAATGATCAATAACATCTTTCAGAAATGATCAGCAATACGATTTTTCATACAGAATGATCGTACAATATAATCTTTAATTAAAATCATCAGCAACATCTTTTCAAGTAGAATAATCAAATAATATAATTTTTCATAGAAAATGATCAGCAATACGATTTTTCATACAGAATGATCAACAATATAATCTTTCATAGGTGTCGATCAAGAAGATGATTTTTCATACATAATGATCAAATAAATATAATCTTTAATTTAAAATGATCAGCAATACGATTTTTCATACAGAATGATCAACAATATAATCTTTAATTTAAAATGATCAGCAATATGATCTTCATTTCAGAATAATCAACAAATGAGGCAATTTTTCATAGAAAATGATCAGCAATACGATTTTTTCTCATACAGAATAATCAACAATATAATTTTTCATAGAAAATAATCAGCAATACGATTTTTTCTATACAGAATGATCAACAATATAATCTTTAATTTAAAATGATCAGCAATACGATTTTTCATACAGAATAATCAACAATATTATCTTTCATTTAAAATGATCAGCAATACGATTTTTCATACAGAATAATCATCAATATAATTTCAGAAAATGACTGCAAATAACGATTTTTTCACCACAGAATGATCTTCACAACGTCACTTAAATGATCAGCGTCGATTTTTCACAGAACAACCAACAATATATGTTTCATAGAAAAAATGATCAAATAATGATTTTCACAATAGAATAACGTCATTATACCCCACTTGTAAAATGATCAGTACACGATTTTCTGTGCGAGCAACAAACAATATAATTTTTCATAGAAATGACTGGCAATACGATTTTTCATACAGAATAATCAACAATATAATTTTTCATAGAAAATGATCAGCAATACGATTTTTCACGTAGAATAATCAACAATATAATTTTTCATAGAAAATGATCAGCAATACGATTTTTCATACAGAATAATCAACAATATAATTTTTCATAGAAATGATCAGCAATACGATTTTTCATACAGAATAATCAACAATATAATTTTTCATAGAAATGATCAGCAATACGATTTTTCATACAGAATGATCAACAATATAATCTTTCATAGAAAATGATCACAATACGATTTTTCATACAGAATGATCAACAATATAATCTTTAATTTAAAATCATCAGCAATACGATTTTTCATACAGAATAATCAACAATATAATTTTTCATAGAAAATGATCAGCAATACGATTTTTCATACAGAATGATCAAATAACATAATCTTTCATAGAAAATGATCAGCAATACGATTTTTCATACAGAATGATCAAATAATATAATTCTTAATTTCAAAATGATCAGCAATACGATTTTTCATACAGAATGATCAACAATATAATCTTTAATTTAAAATGATCAGCAATACGATTCTTCATTTCAGAATAATCAACAATATAATCTCTTTTCAGAAAAATGACCGCGCCACGATTTTTCATACAGAATAATCAACAATATAATTTTTCATAGAAAATAATCAGCAATACGATTTTTCTCATACAGCAGAATGATCAACAATATAATCTTTAATTTAAAATGACTGCATTGGACGATTTTTCATACAATAATCAACAATATTATCTTTCATTTAAAATGATCAGCAATACGATTTTTCATACAGAATAATCAACAATATAATTTTTCATAGAAAATGATCAGCAATACGATTTTTCATACAGAAATGATCTAACAATATAATCTTCAATTTAAAATGATCAGCAATACGATTTTTCATACAGAATAATCAACAATATAATATTTCATAGAAAATGATCAGCAATACGATTTTTCATACAGAATAATCAACAATATAATCTTTAATTTAAAATGATCAGCAATACGATTTTTCATACAGAATAATCAACAATATAATTTTTCATAGAAATGATCAGCAATACGATTTTTCATACAGAATAATCAACAATATAATTTTTCATAGAAAATGATCAAAAATACGATTTTTCATACAGAATAAATCAATAACATAATTTTTCATAGAAAAATGACTGTGCAACATTTTTCATACAGAATAATCAACAATATAATTTTTCATAGAAAATGATCAGTAATACGATTTTTCATACAGAATAATCAATGTTATAATTTTTCATAGAAAATGATCAAAATACGATTTTTCATACAGAATGATCAACAATATAATCTTTAATTTAAAATGATCAGCAATATGATTTTTCATACAGAATAATCAACAATATTATCTTTCATTTAAAATGATCAGCAATACGATTTTTCAGACAGAATAATCAAATACCATAATTTTTCATAGAAAATGATCAGCAATACGATTTTTCATACAGAATGATCAACAATATAATCTTTAATTTAAAATGAATAAGGCACACGATTTTTCATACAGAATAATCAACAATATAATGTTTCATAGAAATGATCAGCAATACGATTTTTCATACAGAATAATCAACAATATAATTTTTTCAGGAATGGATCGCAATACGATTTTTCATACAGAATAATCAACATAGTTTTTCATAGAAAATGATCAGCAATACGATTTTTCATACAGAATAATCAACAATATAATTTTTCATAGAAAATGATCAGCAATACGATTTTTCATGCAGAATGATCAACAACATAATCTTTAATTTAAAATGATCAGCAATACGATTTTTCATACAGAATAATCAACAATATAATCTTTCATTTAAAATGATCAGCAATACGATTCTTCATACAGAATAATCAACAATATAATTTTTCATAGAAAATCATCAGCAATACGATTTTTCATACAGAATGATCAACAATATAATCTTTAATTTAAAATGATCAGCAATACGATTTTTCATACAGAATAATCAACAATATAATCTTTCATTAAAATGATCAGCAATACGATTTTTCATACAGAATAATCAACAATATAAGTTTTCATACAAATGATCAGCAATATGATTTTTCATACAGAATAATCAACAATATAATCTTTCATAGAAAATGATCAGCAATACGATTTTTCATACAGAATGATCAACAATATAATCTTTAATTTAAAATCATCAGCAATACGATTTTTCATACAGAATAATCAACAATATAATTTTTCATAGAAAATGATCAGCAATACGATTTTTCATACAGAATGATCAACAATATAATCTTTCATAGAAAATGATCAGCAATACGATTTTTCATACAGAATGATCAACAATATAATCTTTAATTTAAAATGATCAGCAATACGATTTTTCATACAGAATGATCAACAATATAATCTTTAATTTAAAATGATCAGCAATACGATTTTTCATACAGAATGATCAACAATCTAATCTTTAATTTAAAATGATCAGCAATACGATTTTTCATACAGAATGATCAACAATATAATCTTTAATTTAAAATGATCAGCAATACGATTCTTCATTTCAGAATAATCAACAATATAATTTTTCATAGAAAATGATCAGCAACACGATTTTTCATACAGAATAATCAACAATATAATTTTTCATAGAAAATGATCAGCAATACGATTTTTCATACAGAATGATCAACAATATAATCTTTAATTTAAAATGATCAGCAATACGATTTTTCATACAGAATAATCAACAATATTATCTTTCATTTAAAATGATCAGCAATACGATTTTTCATACAGAATAATCAACAATATAATTTTTCATAGAAAATGATCAGCAATACGATTTTTCATACAGAATGATCAACAATATAATCTTTCATAGAAAATGATCAGCAATACGATTTTTCATACAGAATAATCAACAATATAATTTTTCATAGAAAATGATCAGCAATACGATTTTTCATACAGAATGATCAACAATATAATCTTTAATTTAAAATGATCAGCAATACGATTTTTCATACAGAATAATCAACAATATAATATTTCATAGAAAATGATCAGCAATACGATTTTTCATACAGAATAATCAACAATATAATCTTTAATTAAAAATGATCAGCAATATGATTTTTCATACAGAATAATCAACAATATAATTTTTCATAGAAAATGATCAGCAATACGATTTTTCATACAGAATAATCAACAATATAATTTTTCATAGAAAATGATCAGCAATACGATTTTTCATACAGAATAATGAACAATATAATTTTTCATAGAAAATGATCAGCAATACGATTTTTCATACAGAATAATCAACAATATAATTTTTCATAGAAAATGATCAGCAATACGATTTTTCATACAGAATAATCAACAATATAATTTTTCATAGAAAATGATCAGCAATACGATTTTTCATACAGAATGATCAACAATATAATCTTTAATTTAAAATGATCAGCAATACGATTTTTCATACAGAATAATCAACAATATAATTTTTCATAGAAAATGATCAGCGATACGATTTTTCATACAGAATAATCAACAATATAATTTTTCATAGAAAATGATCAGCAATACGATTTTTCATACAGAATGATCAACAATATAATCTTTAATTTAAAATGATCAGCAATACGATTTTTTATACAGAATGATCAACAATAAAATTTTTCATAGAAAATGATCAGCAATACGATTTTTCATACAGAATAATCAACAATATAATTTTTCATAGAAAATGATCAGCAATACGATTTTTCATACAGAATGATCAACAATATAATTTTTCATAGAAAATGATCAACAATGTATTTTCATAGAAAATGATCAATAATGCAAGTTTATAGCAAAGTGAAAAATAATGAAATTTTTCATAGAAAGTGATCCAAAAAACATTTTCGCAGAAAATGATCAACAATACATAATTTATAGCAAACTGATCACTGATGAATTTTTCATAGAAAATGATCAACAATACATTTCGTATAACAAAATGATTAATGATACGGTTTTTGATCGAAAATGTTCAATAATACATTTCTTCATAGAATATAACCAACAACAGATTTTTCATAGATATTGATCAACAATGTATTTTTTATAGTAAAACGATCAATAATACAAATTTTCTTTTACAGAAAATGATCAATAACAAAATACTCATAGAAAAATATGAACAATTCATTTTTTATAGCAAAAAGACGAATAACACCCTTTTTCATAGAAAATATAGAAAATGACCAACAAGAATTTTTTTCGTAGAAAATGTTTAACAATACATTTTATTATTGAAATGTCCATCAATACTTTTTTATATGAAAATGTTCAACAACAAACTTTTAATAGAAAATGAACAGAAATATATTTTTTCATAGAAAACGATCAACGATACATTTTTGATAAAAAATGATCAACAATACATTTTTATCGCAAAATGGCTAACGATACAATTTTGTGGAAAATGATCAATAATATATTGCAAGTAGAAAATGACGAGCAGTATATTCTTTTATAGAAAATGATCAACAATATTATTATTTTCTGGAAAATAATCAGCAAAAATGTTTGTCATGTAAACTGATCAGCAATAAAATCTTAAAGAAAATAGAGCTATAATACACTTTTCATATGTCCAACAATACATTTTGTATAGGAAAGTTATTATCAATACAGTTTTAATAGAAAATGACAAACAATATATATTTGTAGAAAAATGACCAACAATACAGTCTGAATGGAAAATAATTAACAATACATTTTTCATAGAAAATGATCAAGAATATTTTTTATTATAGAAATGCCCAAAATACATTTTTATAAGAAAATTATCAAGAATACATTTTTCATAGAAAGTGGTCAACATTACATATTTAAATCAAAATGACCAACAATACATTTTTCATAGAAAATGACGGACAATATGTTTGTATAGAAATTAATGAAAATACATATTTAGACCTTAATGAATAACAGTAAATGATTTAATAGAAAATGATCAACGATATATTTTTTCATAGAAATGTTTCACAATACTTTTTCATAGCAAAATAATCAATTATACAATTTTTATAGAAGAAAACATTTTTTATAAAAAATAATTTACAATATATTTTCATAGCAAAATGACCAATAATAGAATTTTTCATATAAAATGGTCAACAATATATATATTTTTTAAAAATGATCAAAAATATATATTTTCAAAGAAATATATATTTTCAAACAAAACATTTTTCAGAGAAGTTTACCGATAATACAATATTTATAAAAGATGTCAGACAATATATTACTTTTAGAAAATGATCAGCAGTACATTCCTTTATAGAAGATAAGCAAAAATATATTTTTTCATGGAAAGTGTTCAACAAAACATTTTTCAAAGAAAACGTTTAACAATATATTTTTATAGCAAATTGACCAATAATATATCTTTTCATAGAAAATGATTAACAAAATATTTTATCTTAGAAATGTCTGACAATACATTTTGCATAAGAAATTGATTAAAAATATATCTCATAGAAAATGATTAACAATAACTTTTATCATAGAAAAACCAACAATCATTTTTATAGAAATATGATGAAGCATGCATTTTTATAGAAATTGACCAAGAATACGTTTTTAAAGAAAAATCACCAACAATATACTTTTTAGGAAAATGATCAACAATAGATTTTTTTTCATAGAAAGACCAACAATCATTTTTATAGAAATATGATCAAGAATGCATTTTCATAGAAATTGACCAAGAATACGTTTTTAAAGAAAAATCACCAACAATATACTTTTTAGGAAAATGATCAACAATAGATTTTTTTCATAGAAAGACCAACAATCATTTTTATAGAAATATGATCAAGAATGCATTTTTATAGAAATTGACCAAGAATACGTTTTTAAAGAAAAATCACCAACAATATACTTTTTAGGAAAATGATCAACAATAGATTTTTTTCATAGAAAGACCAACAATCATTTTTATAGAAATATGATCAAGAATGCATTTTCATAGAAATTGACCAAGAATACGTTTTTAAAGAAAAATCACCAACAATATACTTTTTAGGAAAATGATCAACAATAGATTTTTTTTCATAGAAAGACCAAAAATCATTTTTATAGAAATATGATCAAGAATGCATTTTTATAGAAATTGACCAAGAATACCTTTTTAAAGAAAAATCACCAACAATATACTTTTTAGGAAAATGATCAACAATAGATTTTTTTCATAGAAAGACCAACAATCATTTTTATAGAAATATGATCAAGAATGCATTTTCATAGAAATTGACCAAGAATACCTTTTTAAAGAAAAATCACCAACAATATACTTTTTAGAAAAATGATCAACAATAGATTTTTTCATAGAAAGACCAAAAATCATTTTTATAGAAATATGATCAAGAATGCATTTTTATAGAAATTGACCAAGAATACGTTTTTAAAGAAAAATCACCAACAATATACTTTTTAGAAAAATGATCAACAATAGATTTTTTCATAGAAAGACCAACAATCATTTTTATAGAAATATGATCAAGAATGCATTTTCATAGAAATTGACCAAGAATACGTTTTTAAAGAAAAATCACCAACAATATACTTTTTAGGAAAATGACCAACAATAGACATTTTCATAGAAAGACCAACAATCATTTTTATAGAAATATGATCAAGAATGCATTTTTATAGAAATTGACCAAGAATACGTTTTTAAAGAAAAATCACCAACAATATACTTTTTAGGAAAATGATCAACAATAGATTTTTTCCTAGAAAATGATCAAGACACTTTTTAGCATATTTTTGTAGGCCAATCATACAATGTTCATGACAAATGGTCAACAGGACATTTTTCAAAGCAAACTGATTAATAAAGTAAATTTTTATAAAACATGAGCAACAATACATTTTCATAGAAAATGATCATCAATACATTTTTCATAGAAAATTATCAACAATACATTTTTCATAGAAAATGATAAAAAATACATTTTTCATAGAAAATGATCAACAATACATTTTTTATGGAAAATGATCAACAATACATTTTTCATAGAAAATGATAAACAATACATTTTTCATAGAAAATGACCAACAATACATTTTTCATAGAAAATGTTCAACAATACATTTTTCATAGAAAATGATCAACAATAGATTTTTTTATGGAAAATGATCAACAATATATTTTTCATAGAAAATGAGCAACAATACATTTTTTATGGAAAATGATCAACAATATATATTTCATGCAAAATGATCATCGGTAACTTTTTTATCAAAACTTTCTCATAAAATAGCCAACAATAAAATTCTAAAAAAATTGTCAACAACATACTTCTAATAGAAATGACCAGGGTTACATTCTTTTATGGAAAATAATCAACAATCCTTTTTTCATGGAAAATGATTAAAAGTATAATTTTATAGGAAAATGACCATTAATAAAATTTTTCATACAATAAATTGAAAATAATCAACAATATATTTCATCATAGAAATGTCCAATAATAGTTTGCAACAATAGATTTTTTATAGGAACACGATCAACATTGCAGTTTTTATAGATAATGATAAAATATATAATTTTTAGGAAAATTATTAACTATAAATTTTTTCATAAAAATGTTCAACAACGCAGTATTTCAGGACAATGAATCAGCAATACTGTTTTTCATATGAAATGATCAACAATTCTATTTTTATAGTAAATGATCAACAGTACATTTTTTATAGAAATTAATCAAGGATACATATTTCTGAGAAAAGGATCAATAATGCATTTTTATAGGAAAATGACCAATAATACAATTATTCATAGAAGAAAATCAATAATATATGCTTTCATAGAAAATGATCAACAATGCATTTTTATAGATAAATGATCAAAACATGTTTCACAAAATATAATCAGTAATACATTTTCAAAGAAAATGATCAGTAATACATTTTATAGCAAAATGACCAACAGTTTTTATATTAAATGATCAAAAATATATTTCTCATAAAAAATAATCAACAATATATTTTTTCATAAAGAAATGATCAATTGTACATTTGTTATAGAAAATGACGAAAAATACATTTTTTATAAAAATAATCAACAATAAATTTATCATACAAAATGACCAACAATACTTATTTTTATAGAAAATAATCAATAATACATTTTTGTAGCAAAATGACTACAAAAATACAATTTTCATAGAAAATAATGAATAACAAAAGAATGTCTCATGGAACTGATCAGCAATACACTTTTTATAGAAAATGATCAATACATTTTTATGGAAAAATTATCAACATTTCTATAGCAAAATGACCAATGATACTATTTTTCATAGAAAATAATCAACAATTTATTTACATACAAAAAGATCAACAATACATTTTTTGATAGAAAATAACCAACAATAAGGAAAATGATCAATAATACATTTTTATGCCGAAATAACCAATTTTTCATATGAAATGACCAACAATATATTTTTTATAGAAAATGACCAATAATACCCTTTTTTATAGAAAATGATCAACAATACATTTTATCTTAGACAATCCATTTTTCACAAAAATGTTCAACAATACATTTTTATAGCAAAGCGACGAATAATGCATTTCTTGACAAAAATATCAACAATAAATTTTATCATAGAAATGTCCAACAATACATTTGGAACAAAAAAATAATTAACAATCAATATTTATAGAAAAATGGCCAACAATATATTTTTTCATAGAAAATGATCAATAATATTTTTATCATAGAAAGACCAACAATATATTTTTATAGGAAACTAATTAACAATGCATTTTTATAGAAATTAACCAATACATTTTTATAGGTAAATCCCCAACAATATATTTTTTAGGAAAATGATGAACAATATATTTTTTCAAAGAACATGATCAACAATACATTATATTATATGAAATGATCAACAAAACATTTTTTCTTGGCAAATGATTAATAATACATTTTTATTGAAAATAATGAACAATATATTTTTCATAGAAAATTAGCAACAACATTTTTTTGCTATATGATTAATAAAACAAAATTTCACAGAAATACTACGCCTCCTTGGCTTTACACTCTCGGCGGACCTCAAATGGAATGACTATATCGAATCCATTGCCAAATCTGCTGCTATGAAAGTCGGCTCCCTGTGCAGGGCCCGGAAGTTTTTCCCACCCGAATCTATTCTGCACATATACAAATCTACCATCCGCCCGTGTATTGAATATTGCTGCCATATCTGGTCGGGTGCCCCTGCTGCTCTCCTTGGGCTTCTTGACAAAATACAAAGGAGGATCTGTAACGTGGTTGATACTGACTTGGCAGACCGGCTGCAGCCGCTCTCTCACCGGCGTGATGTGGCTTCCCTGTGCCTCTTCTACAAGTACTTTCATGGCTACTGCTCCGATGAGCTTAGATCACTGGTGCCGCCTAAGCACGAATTTACACGAGATACTAGATTAGCATCTAGGTCCCACCCTTTTGCAGTTAAACAAATAAGATGTTACCGTAAATTCTACTCCAACAGCTTCTTTTCTCGCGCTTCCCGCCTGTGGAACTCCCTTCCACAACTCTGTTTTCCCGACAGTTACAATCTCCATGTGTTTAAATGTAGGGTCAATAGACACCTCCTATCACACTAACTCCCAATTATTCTCAGAACACTCTCATCTACCCAACCCTCATTCTCGGTATCCTTACCGCATATCACCTACCCTCTGACATTTCCTATATTTAATCATCCTTTCTCCACTCTGCGCAGTAGTGGCAGTGACATGCCTTGCTCGGGGTGAAACGCTTATAAAAAAAATGATCAACAATACAATTTTAATAGTGAATAATCGACAATAGATTTCTTATAGAAAATGACCAGCATTCTTCTATTCTTTTATAGATAATGACCAGTAATATATGTTTTTTAGTAAAATGCCCAAAATATACATTTTAATAGAAATTGATCGACAATACGTTTTATCATAGAAAGATTTAACAATACATATTTTATAGAAAAGTCACTAACAATATATAATTTTTTGAAAAATGATCAACAGTGCATGTTTCATAGAAAATGATCAATACACATTATTCATAGCAAAATATTCAATGATATTAACATCTTTTGAAAAATGTTCAACAATGCACTTTTTTTAGCAGAAAATGATCAACAATACATTATTCATAGCAAAATGTTCAATGATACAACTTGTCATAGAAAATGTTCAACAATACACTTTTTTTTAATAGAAAATGATCAACAATATTATTCATAGCAAAATGTTCAATGATAGAAAACATCATAAGAAAATGTTCAACAATACACTTTTTTTTGAAAATGATCAACAATACATTATTCATAGCAAAATGTTCAATGATACAACTTGGCGTAAAAATGTGCAACAATACACTTTTTTTAATAGAAAATGATCAACAATACATTATTCATAGCAAAAATATTTCAATAAAATCCCTGACATCGCGAAAAATGTTCAACTTAATGCCTTTTTTTATAAGAAAATATTAACAATACATTATTCATAGCAAATACTGACTGATACAACTTGTCATAAAAATGTTCAACAATACATTTTTTTTATAGAAAATGATCAACAATACATTATTCATAGCAAATGTTCAATGATACAACTTGTCATAGAAAATGTTCAGCAATACACTTTTATAAAATGTTCAACAATACATTATTCATAGCAAAATGTTCAATGATACAACATCATGAAAATGTTCAACAATACCTTTTTTATGAAAATGTTCAACGACGTGTCGCGCCGAAATCGGCAATGATACCTGACATGTTGAAAATGTTAACCATACATTTTTTTTATAGAAAGCTGATCAACAATACATTATTCATAGCAAAATGTTAATGATACAACTTGTCATAGAAAATGTTCAACAATACACTTTTTTATGAAAAATGTTCAACAATACATTATTCATAGCAAAATGTTGTGCGATACAACTTGTGTAGAAAATGTTCAACAATACATTTTTTTTATAGAAAATGATCAACAATACATTATTCATAGCAAAATGTTCAATGATACAACTTGTCATAGAAAATGTTCAACAATACACTTTTCATAGAAAATGTTCAACAATACATTATTCATAGCAAAATGTTCAATGATACAACTTGTCATAGAAAATGTTCAACAATACATTTTTTTGTAGAAAATGATCAACAATACGTTATTCATAGCAAAATGTTCAATGATACAACTGTCATAGAAAATGTTCAACAATACATTTTTTTTATGAAAATGATCAACAATACATTATTCATAGCAAAATGTTCAATGATACAACTTATCATAGAAAATGTTCAACAATACATTTTTTTTGCGAAAAATGATCAACAATACATTATTCATAGCAAAATGTTCCAATGATACAACTTGTCATAGAAAAATGTTCAACAATACACTTTTTTATAGAAAATGATCAATACATTATTCATAGCAAAATGTTCAATGATACAACTTGTCGTAGAAAATGTTCAACAATACACTTTTTATAGAAAATGATCAACAATACATTATTCATAGCAAAATGTTCAATAGTCTAGCTTGTCATAGAAAATGTTCAACAATACACTTTTTTTAATAGAAAATGATCAACAATACATTATTAGCAGCAAAATGTTCAATGATAAAACTTGTCATAGAAATGTTCAACAATACACTTTTTTTATAGAAAATGTTCAACAATACATTATTCGCAACAAAATGTTCAATGATACAACTTGTCATAGAAAATGTTCAACAATACATTTTTTTTTATGAAAATGATCAACAATACATTATTCATAGCAAAATGTTCAATGATACAACTTGTCACGAAAATGTTCAACAATACATTTTTATGAAAATGATCAACCATACATTATTCATAGCAAAATGTTCAATGATACAACTTGTCATGAAAATGTTCAACAATACACTTTTTTATAGAAAAATGATCAACAATACATTATTCTACATAAAATGTTATTCAATGATACAACTTGTCATAGAAAATGTTCAACAATACACTTTTATAGAAAATGTTCAACAATACATTATTCATAGCAAAATGTTCAATGATACAACTTGTCATAGAAAATGTTCAACAATACACTTCTTTAATAGAAAATGATCAACAATACATTATTCATAGCAAAATGTTCAATGATACAACTTGTCATAGAAAATGTTCAACAATACACTTTTTTTTAATAGAAAATGATCAACACTATATTATTCATAGCAAAATGTTTAATGATACAACTTGTGATAGAAAATGTTCAACAATACACATTTTTTTAGAAAATGATCAACAATACATTATTCATAGCAAAATGTTCAATGATACATTTTTCATTGACATTGAACAACAATATATTTTTTAAAGAAAATGATCAACGTCACATTTTTTCATAGAAAATACCCAGAATACTTTATTTATGAAAAATGATCAAAATTATATTTTTCATAGAAAATAATCAACAATAGATATTTTATAGAGAATTACCAGCAATACATTTTTAAAGTCATGATCAACAATAAATTTTCCCATAGAAAATGATCAAGAAATCATTTTTTCATGAAAAATGATCAACAATATATTTTCCATGGAATATGATCAACAAAACATATTTGATGGAAAATAACCAACAATACATGTTTCATAGAACATTATCAAGTATAAATTTTTCATAGGAAATAATCAACAATAAAATTTATCATGTAAATATCGAACGATATTTTTGTATTAGAAAATTATCAAAAAGACATTTTTATAGAAAATGAACAATATACTTTTTTTTTATTAAAATGACCAAAATACATTTTTCAAAGAATATGATCAACAATATATTTTATCATAGAAAGGTACAACAATACATTTTTATTGGAAAATCATCAACAATATATATTTTTAGAAAAATGACTAACAATACATTTTTTCATAGAAAATGATCAACGATACATATTTTCATAGAAAATTATCAGCAACACATTTTTATAGAAAAATGACCAACAATAAAATTCATCATAGATAATGGTCAACAATACATTTTTTCATGATCAAAAATACAATTTTGATAGATAATTATCAAAAACATAATTCTGATTGTAAATGATCAACAATTCATTTTTTATAAAAAACGCCCAGTAATACATTTTTCATAGAAAATGACCAGCAACACATTCTTTTATAGAAATATCAACAATAAATCTTTTCATGGTAAATGATCAACATAACAATTTTTCATGAAAAATAACAACCAATATCTTTTTCATAGAAAATGATCAACAATATATTATTATAGTAAAATCACGTAAGACAAGAATTTCATAGGAAAGGATCAACAATACATTTTATTATAGAAATGTCCAACATTATATTTTTTATAGAAAAAATTATCAACAATATATTTTTATAGAAATGATTAACAATACGTTTTATAGAAAATGATCAAAAATACATTTTTTTATAGAAAGGTCAAAGAATACAATTTTCTTTGGAAAATGATCAACAATGCATTTTTATAGGAATTGACCAACAATGTAGATTTTAGGAAAATGACTAACAATACATTTTTTCATAGCAAATGAATGGAAAGTTATCAACACATATTTTCTTGGCAAATGACCAACAATTCAATTTTATAGCAAAATGATCAATGATATAATTTGTCATAGAAAATGTTCAATGATATAATTTTCATAGAATATGATCAGCATTATATTTTTATTACAATCTTTCATAGAAAAGAATCAACGATATTTTTCACAGAGAAAATGATCAACGATTCATTTTGTTTTACAGAAAACGATCAATGATATATTTTTCATAAAAAAATGACCAACAATGCATTTTTCATAGAAAACGCTCGGCAATACATTTTTGTAGGAAATTGACCAATAATACAATTTTCATAGAAAATGATTAACGTTAAATTTTTACTTAGAAAATGACCAATAATACATTTTTAATAGAAATGGTCAATACATTTTTTATAGAAAATAAACAACAAATATATTTTCATAGAAATTGATCAACAATACATTTTTTCATGAAAAATGATCAACATTTGTTATAGCTAACTGACCAACAATACAATTTTTCATAGACAATGATCAACAATAATTTTTTCATAGAAAACGATAACCAATACATTTTTAATAGAAAATTATTGACAATACATATTTTGATAGAAAAGGATCAACAATACATTCTTTCATAGAAAATGATCAACAATACTTTTTTCTTGGAAAATGATAATTTTTCATAGCAAAATGACCAATGATACAATTTTTATATAAAATGATCAACAATACATTTCTTATATAAAATGACTAACAGTTCATTTTTCATAGAAAATGATCAACGATGTATTTTGTCATGAAAAATGACATACAATTCATTTTTTCATGGAAATTGATCAACAATGCATTTTTAATGACAATGATCAACAATACATTTTCACATAGAAAATGACGAACAATATAATTTTTCATTGAAAATGAGCAACAGTAACGTTTTTATAAAAAATGACCGACAATACTCGAATGAAATTATCAGTAACTCATATTTTTAAAAAATACTAACACTACAGATTATCATCTACGAAAACTAAAATTTACTCTGAAAGTATAAAATGCTGTAGTTTAAGGTATACCAAATAATTAGATTTCGGCATGAAATAAAACCATACAAACTTGAGATTTTAGAGTTTAACAAATTGTAAAAAAAAAAACAACAGGAAGACATTTGTTATTTATATTTTTCGGAATGTTTTGTTTTCTTTAATCATATCACCCCGAGCAAGGCGGTAAGGCCACAGGTGTGCAGGGGGCCACGTAAGAGTGAATAGATTGGAAAAGAGAAAGCCGGAAACCACATCCTAAACAGGGAACAAGGGACGAGTTTCTACACCAGTTCAATAGACATGGGTGGAGTGTGAACCGGGTGATAGTTTAGTCTCTCTACTCCAATTGAAAAGAAAAAAAAATAAGCAAAAAAGAAAAGTGAAAAGATTGGAAAAGAGAAAGCCGGAAACCAGATCCTAAACAGGCAACAAGGGATGAGCCTCTACACCTGTTCAATAGACATGGGTGGAGTGTGAACCGGGTGATAGTTTAGTCTATCTACTCCAATTGAAAAGAAAAAAATAAGCAAAAAAGAAAAGTGAAAAGATTGGAAAAGAGAAAGCCGGAAACCACATTCTAAACAGGCAACAAGGGATGAGCTTCTACACCTGTTCAATATACATGGGTGGAGTATGAACATATTCACGACGTTTTGGCTTTTGTGCGTTCCGATATTTTTCAGGTGATTGGAATTTTGAATTCCTTTATTGCGATTTTATCCGTGTGTCCTTGAGAACATCAGTCTATAAATTTGGGGGACTTATAAACCTAATGTCTCAGTAACTACTGGGGTAGATTGTTCTCATTCTATGATCCATGCCACTTCTGGATGTCTTAGTTTTCTTCATTTAACTCAAAACAGTTTTTTTGTTCACTACTGCTGTAGCCAGGTATTGAACTCAGAAAAATTTGGGTCAAGTCACTGGATCCAACCATATTTATCCACTGGGCAATGTGTTCTTGGTGTATGAATTTGGAAGACTTTTAACCTAATGTCTCAGTAAGCAGTGTATTTACCAGAACTCATATTACAATCTTCATGTTTCTAATTGGTTTTCTGTAACACTCCGTCAAAATGGTTCCCATATTGTATTCATTTCTATGTTTGACTGGCTTATGATATTTTTGTGGCCCAGTATATACACTGATTCCTTAAGTTTCCGTATTTTCCAGTGGTGTTCTCTATCTACTATCTTCAACTTCCTTCCATATCGTGAATATGGCAACAAAGATGAGGACAACAGTCTGAACAATGTAAATAGTGTAAATAATTACAGTACCTCATCTAAGAAATATAGACAGATATTGAATGTGAATATGGCAACAAAGATGAGGACAACAGTCTGAACAATGTAAATAGTGTAAATAATTACAGTACCTCATCTAAGAAATATAGACAGATATTGAATGTGAATATGGCAACAAAGATGAGGACAACAGTCTGAACAATGTAAATAGTGTAAATAATTACAGTACCTCATCTAAGAAATATAGACAGATATTGAAGGTGAATATGGCAACAAAGATGAGGACAACAGTCTGAACAATGTAAATAGTGTAAATAATTACAGTACCTCATCTCAGAAATATAGACAGATATTGAAGGTGAATATGGCAACAAAGATGAGGACAACAGTCCGAACAGTGTAAATAGTGTAAATAATTACAATACCTCATCTCAGATATATAGACAGATATTGAAGGTGAATATGGCAACAAAGATGAGGACAACAATCCGAACAATGTAAATAGTGTAAATAATTACAATACCTCATCTCAGAAATATAGACAGATATTGAAGGTGAATATGGCAACAAAGATGAGGACAACAATCCGAACAATGTAAATAGTGTAAATAATTACAATACCTCATCTCAGATATATAGACAGATATTGAAGCTGAATATGGCAACAAAGATGAGGACAACAGACCGAGCAATGTAAATAAATAATATAAATAACTACAATACCTAATCTCAGAAGTATAAATAAAGAAATTTTACGTAGAATTTTGAGAGAACAGGTGTTAATACAGTCGCACATTCCCTTGAGATAATTGCTTATCAAATTCGCATAACTTGTGAGGATCTAGTTCGAAGATGATAGCAGGAAACATCAACGGAATTATATGTATATGTATATGTATATCACTCAGTAGAAATTCTGGTCTCGGTGGAAATCAAGGATAATTCAGTTGAGTTGAGTTGAGTGAGTTGAGTTGAGTTGAGTGAGTTGAGTTGAGTTGAGTGTAGGCTTGGAAGAGAATTCACATTCTTCTTTATTAGATGACAATGTTTCAAATTGATTGAAGAAATGAGAGATTTTGGATTTACCCTTGTTTAAGACGAAGTCACAAAGTCTTCAGCAACCAAACTTGTTTGAAGTTACATTTGTAACAAACAAATGCAAAGAGGCGTGAATTACGTTTGGAACTGTCTCGCTGGTATAGCCGGAAGAAGTGATTCCTGGGCGTTATAGCGCCTGAGCAAGTGGTAGTGAACCAAGGAGAAGATTGCAGTTTCACTTGGTATTTCCGCGATAGCATGAAGGCTTCGATATCAGTTTTCACCCACAAAGAAACCTCGTTGGCACAATTTTCAATGAGAAGACTAAAAAATCTATTTTAAGCAGTTGGCTAAATATAGAGTGACCAGAGTAAATATTTCAATCAGTACGAAAGCCACTCAAGGTAGATGGTTACAATCAAAGAAATGGTAATGTTAAATGTGATCTGTGATATGAATTGTTGCATCACTGAGGTGGATAAGATACACAAATGAAGTGTTCTGCGGTATTATTCAGCACAATATCCGGTGCTAAACGGATATACACACAACAGTACAATAGTTACAGCAACAGACAAGACAGAACTTAAATCACAGAAAGGAATGGTTTAGATTGCAATAATTGCCGAAGTAATCAGTCCAAAAATTACTCGGATGACACTCGGATATTACGCGTCGAATGCTACAATTCTTTACTTAAATAGACCATTGCAGACCATGAGTCATCCCGTCATTGAGAGTGCTGCAGGAGTGCCAGCCACTCTATAACATGAATGCAACAGAAGATGATGAATATTATGAAGATACTAAAAACAAATGAAAGTTGACTCTTGATTTGAAGCGATTAAGATGAAAGTGTTCAAAGAAGCAACCAAGCGGGTGACTGTTTCACAAATTCACAGCTCTTGTGA